>JAXLNS010000009.1:3859689-4147189 GCA_037215915.1 Pantherophis vulpinus
GCTAAACGAACGATCGTAAGTTGAAAACTACCTAGAATTCCTGCCTCCGTTTCAGTCGTAAGTGGAGGACCTCATCCAAAACCGGGAGGAGATGTTTTGAGAGTACAAAATTGTGTGTTGTTAGTCACAAGGAGCTTTTCAAAGTGTCAAGCTTTGGAATTTGGGTGGAACAAAGGAAGTGAATTATAGATCAAAAATAAACAGAATCAAACTTCGCGGTTCCATTTAGCAATCTAAATATCGGGAACGATTTTCGCCATGAAAACAAATGCCAATAATGCCAGAGAAGAATAATTCATATTTCTTCCACCCTGGCCAAGCCCTCGAAAATTTACCTATCACCACCTGGGACCTGCTCTCTAATTTGTTTGGTTACACTTGAATACACAGCTATACATATTCTGTTTTATTTATCTTTCTTCTTTCTTTTATTTTACTTTATTCCACCCTTCCTGCAGGCTAACTTACAATATCCCAGGCCCCATTCCTTCCATATTTTGACAGCCAAGATAAACTTGTCAGAAAGTTTTTTTTAGTGTGTGTCTGTATGTGTATGTGATGTCTCACAGTCTCACGCTCTGCGAGCGTGCCAGGAAGATAGAAACTCCTTGGCGGGCACATCGGTTGGCTCCCTTCCAGATTAGATTTCTACCTGCGGGGGAATTGGCGTTCGCTTCCAGGCACGGAGAGAAATCAAAATTTTGTAATCGGAAAAGGAAGGAAGCTCTCTAGGTCTGCTACCGAAATCTGGTTTTATTTCAAGAAAAGAAACTCTTCGGTGACTTCGTTGCCTCCCTGCCGAATTAGATTTCTACTTGCGGGGAATTGGCGTTGGTTTCCACTAACGGAGAGAATTCAAAAGTCGGAAAAGGAAAGCTGTGTGTGTTTGTTACCAAAATCTGGTTTATTTCAAGAAAAAAAGAAACCTCCTTGGCGATATGTTGACTCCCTTCCAGACTAGATTTCTACTTGCAAGGAATTGGCATTGGCTCCCTTCCAGACTAGATGCAGAGAATTGGCATTGACTCCCTTCCAGATTAGATTTCTATTTGCAGGGAATTGGCATTGGTTCCCTTCCAGATTAGATTTCTACTTGCAGGGAGTTGGCATTGGCTCCCTTCCAGATTAGATTTCTACTTGCTGGGAATTGGCATTGGCTCCCTTCCAGATTAGATTTCTACTTGCAGGGAATTGGCATTGGCTCCCTTCCAGATTAGATTTCTACTTGCAGGGAATTGGCATTGGCTCCCTTCCAGATTAGATTTCTACTTGTAAAGAATTGGCATTGGCTCCCTTCCAGATTAGATTTCTACTTGCAGGGAATTGGCATTGGCTCCCTTCCAGATTAGATTTCTACTTGCAGGGAATTGGCATTGGCTCCCTTCCGGATTAGATTTCTACTTGCAGGGAATTGGTCTTGGCTCCCTTCCAGACTAGTTTTCTACTTGCAGGGAATTGGTCTTGGCTTCCTTCCAGATTAGATTTCTACTTGCAGGGAATTGGTCTTGGCTTCCTTCCAGATTACATTTCTACTTGCAGGGAATTGGTCTTGGCTCCCTTCCAGATTAGATTTCTACTTGCAGGGAATTGGCATTGGCTCCCTTCCAGATTAGATTTCTACTTGCAGGGAATTGGCATTGGCTCCCTTCCGGATTAGATTTCTACTTGCAGGGAATTGGTCTTGGCTCCCTTCCAGACTAGTTTTCTACTTGCAGGGAATTGGTCTTGGCTTCCTTCCAGATTAGATTTCTACTTGCAGGGAATTGGTCTTGGCTTCCTTCCAGATTACATTTCTACTTGCAGGGAATTGGTCTTGGCTCCCTTCCAGATTAGATTTCTACTTGCAGGGAATTGGTCTTGGCTCCCTTCCAGACTAGATTTCTACTTGCAGGGAATTGGTCTTGGCTCCCTTCCAGATTAGATTTCTACTTGCAGGGAATTGGTCTTGGCTTCCTCGCGATAACACAACTTCCTTGTGGTAACATCGGTTGCAACCCACCGCTGCATCACACCAATCCGTGGTTTATTTATGGTGTGTCAAACAGCAGCGGTTGAGCGAGCCTCTCTTCTCTGATTTGAAAGATAGCCAGGTTGCAACGTTTTAGAATAGAATAACAAGAGCTGGGAGGGACCTCGTAGGTCATCTAGTCCAACCCCCCCGGCCCGAGCTGGAGACCCTACCTACACCATTTCTGAGAGATGGCAGCGGTCTGTTCAAAGGGTAGGTTTGTCCTGCTGTCAAACTCAAGCAACTCTTCCCTCCCGGGAGAGTCATTATTCAGGTAGACTGCCCCTGAAGCTGGAGGTTTTACCCGACTCTCCTTACCCCAAGATTAGATCTAAATAGAGGCGCTCCAATCTCAGTGTTTCTCTACCGTGAAGACGGGTGGACTTCAACTCCCAGAATTCCCCAGTCAGTTTTCATGGGCTATTATTTTTTTTTAACATTGCTAAAGTCAAGGTATATTACATCTACTGCATCCCCGCTTTCTATTAAGCGATTTACCCTATCAAAAAAAAAAGCGATAAAGATGGCCAAGCCGCATATGTTTTTTATCCATTGTTAAACAGAGGCTTAATGTCGAAGGCAAACCAGGCCTTAGGTCTCTAACTGGTAAGGTAAGAGAGTCAGTTTGCCGTACGGCGCTGGGTGTCAAACTCGCCGCGTCACGTTGCCGTCACGCGACGATTCGCGACGTTCTCCCCTTCGCAGAGCTGGGGTGGGCATGGCTTGCGCACGACATATCCGGCCTGCTGGTCGTCAGTTTGACAGCCCTGCCGTCAGGGTTGGTATTTACTTACTTTCCCTAGGTATGAGGTAAAGGTTCCCCTCACACATATGCGCTAGTCGTTCCCGACTCTAGGGGGCAGTGCTCATCTCCGTTTCAAAGCCGAAGAGCCCGCGCTGTCCGAAGACGTCTCCGTGGTCATGTGGCCGGCATGACTCAACACCGAAGGCGCGCGGAACGTTGTTAGTTTCCCACCAAAGGTGGTCCCTATTTTTCTACTTGCATTTTTTTACGGGGTTTCGAACGTCTAGGTTGGCAGAAACTGGGACAAGTAACGGGAGCTCACCCCGTTACGCGGCACTAGGGATTTGAACCGCCGAACTGCCGACCTTTCGATCGACAAGCTCAGTGTCTTAGCCACTGCGCCACCGCATCCCTTTACTTTCCCTACCGGGTTCGCAAACGTCCCCGTCCACGCATGCTGCCGGCCTTCCGCGCATATGTTTTGCTGGCGTGCGCGCCTTCCACATATGCGCCTGGCCTCAAAAACATGCCTAAACAGGATGGCATAGAACCGGAGCAGGCCCACTCACGATTTCTGTTACCGGTACGGGCAAACCGGCTGAATACCACCACCTCTGCCTGCCGTACAGCAAAAGGCCATTAAACCTGTGGACTTCAACTCCCAGAATTCCTCAGTCAGCCACGCTGCCAAGGGAATTCTGGGAGATGAAGTCCACCCAGAGGAAAGAAAATTTTAAATAAAATAAAAAACCAGGACATTTAGGGTTATGGAGAAGGAGATTTAAGCCAGCACGGAAAACAAAGCTGTGAAGCAGATGTTGGTTGAACCCCTGACCCGTTTTTTTTTTCATCCGTTTGATATCTGGACGGCTTTGGCCAGGGCCCAAATTTTATCAGGAGTTCCCCCCCCCCCCCGCCAACCCCTGACCCTGTGAAAGTACAGCTTGTTCTTTCTTCTACTTTCCTATCTCGGCCTTTCGGTTCCTTCTGGCCCTTTGGCCTCCTTTCCGTTCTCCGCATCTGTCCACATCTGCCCCGACAGCAGAATTGCTGGGTGGGCTTTGGAGAGGGAGGCCGAGAATCTCCCCTTGGCCCACTGACCCTCGCTCTCCTTTCCCCGAAGCCCCAGCCGGCGCTGAGTCAGGGGACAAAGAAAGGGGAAGGGAGACAAAAAGCTTGCACAAGACCTTTAGGGACTAGAAACTTGGCACGTCAGCATTGGAGGGAAAGACGGGGTCGAGGCCTGGTCACAAGGCTGAGTGGGTGAAAGCAGAGTCTCAGAACTGTGGCAAAGGGTTTGCACATGTTACGATTTCTTGTATTCGGGGCTTAGCGGCCTACCCGTGCTCGGAAGTTCAAATTAAGAAGCGCAGCGGGAAGCAAATTGTGTTTTCTTCACAATTTCTTCACAAAGTATCTGCAGGATGTGCGTGAACATCGGTGACCACCACGGGATGTTTCAAATCCGGATTCGCCAGGAAGATTTGGCATCCAACGTTTAACAGTCTTTTCCCAGCCGGTGAGGCCTTTCGAATCATGTTGGTCCCGATTGTGTCATAAGTCGAGGACTAGGGTCCTAGCCCTCGATTTAGGACACAATCGGGACCAACATTTCCCTTGTAAAGTAAGGCGGTGGTTTCAGTGAGTCACGTTCAATTTTACGACCATTTTTTGGCCACGGTTGCTAAGCAAATCGCTGAAGTTGTTAAGTGAATCAAATGGTCGTTAAGTGAAACTGGCTTCCCCTTTTGATTTGGCTTGTTGGAAGCCGGCGATCACGTGATCCCCCGTAGTAAATACATGCCGGCTGCCCAGCACTCCAATTTGGATTGTGTAACCGTGACGATAATCTAATGGTCGTAAGTGCGAGGACTGGTCGTAAAGTCACTTTTTTTTTTTAGTGCCCTTGTAACTTTCAATGGTCACTGAATGGTTATAAGTTGAGGACCAGCCTGTACAGGTTGTCCTCAACTTGCGACCACAATTGAGCCCAAAATTTAGGTTGCTAAGTGAAGCATTTGTTAAGTGAGTTGTGCTCCATTTTACGACCTTTCCTGCCACTGTCGTTAAGTGAATCATTGTAGCTGTTAAGTCAGGAACACGGTCGTTAAGCGAATCTGCCTTCCCCATCGGATTTGCTTTGTAGAAGGTCGCAAAAGGGGATGGCATGACCCCGGGATACGGCGTCCATCATAAATAGGAACCAATTTGCAAAGCATTCCAATTTTGATCCTACGACCAAGGGGAGGGTGCAATGGTCATAAGAGCGAAACACGGTCCTAAGTCCCATTTTTTTCAGGGCCGTCGTAACTTGAAACGGTCACTAAATGAACTGTTGTAAGTCGAGGATTGCCTTTACCATGTTAGACCCAACATGGAAAAAAACGTGAGGAAAAAAAGAGTCAAAATATTCCCAGAATGTCCCTTACTGCGACGGCTATAAGTGCGAGGACCAGACATAAGTCGCTTTGTTTCATCCTAACTTCAAATGGTCGCTAAATGAGCCGTTGTAAGTCAAGGACCACCTGTACCTTTAAGAAAAGTCTTATTTTTTTAAATAAAACTCACCTGGGGAACTTGCCGGAATACTAAACCTGCGGAGAGGAACCCTTTTGCAAGGAGCATCCCAGCTGGTAAAACTAAAAATATTGCAGAAATAAAAACAGACCTTTATATCTGGGGTTTGGGATTGAACACGGTTTGAGAATTCAACCCATCGTGGTTTAAATGGTGTGAACCTCAATCAATCAAATTGTGACTGAATGTGATGCAGCTAGCTAGCTTGTCCTTGAATGGTGATGGCTGATTGGCAGGGATGCAAGTATTTGTAGAGTCTATCTAGGCTCTTGAAGCTGGCTTGTTTCATAAACCATGATTAAACAGGGGCTTAATGTCCAGGCAAAGTGGGCGTATGTCTCTAATTTAAAGTAAAGACAGTCGGTACGCCATACTACAGTAAGGATCGCTAAACTTGGCTCCTTTAAGGCCTGTGGACTTCAACTCCCAGAATTCCCCACCCAGCCATGTAGGGTAACTTTCTTAATAGATGGTGGGAATGCAGTAAGCGTAATATATCTTGACTTCAGCAAAATGGGGGGGGGGGGGAAGAACTGTCTGGGGAATTCTGGGAGTTGCAGTCCTCACGTCTTAAATCAGGGGTCTCCAACCTTGGTCACTTTAAGGCCTGTGGACTTCAACTCCCAGAATTCCTCAGTCAGCCATAGAGGATAATTTTCTTCATAGATGGTGGGTATGCAGTAAGCATAATATATCTTGACTTCAGCAAAATGGGGGAAAAAAAAGAACTGTCTGGAGAATTCTGGGAGTTGCAGTCCTCACGTCTTAAATCAGGGATCTCTAACCTTGGTCACTTTAAGGCCTGTGGACTTCAACTCCCAGAATTCCTCAGTCAGACATAGAGGATAATTTTCTTCATAGATGGTGGGTATGCAGTAAGCGTAATATATCTTGACTTCAGCAAAATGGGGGGGGGGGAAAAAGAACTGTCTGGAGAATTCTGGGAGTTGCAGTCCTCACGTCTTAAATCAGGGATCTCTAACCTTGGTCACTTTAAGGCCTGTGGACTTCAACTCCCAGAATTCCTCAGTCAGCCATAGAGGACAATTTTCTTCATAGATGGTGGGTATGCAGTAAGCGTAATATATCTTGACTTCAGCAAAATGGGGAGGGGGAGGGAAAGAACTGTCTGGGGAATTCTGGGAGTTGAAATCCACACGTCTTGAATCAGGGGTCTCCAACCTTGAAGCCTGTGGACTTCAACTCCCAGAATTCCTCAGTCAGCCATGTAGGGTAACTTTCTTAATAGACAGTGGGTATGCAATAAGCATAATATATCTGGACTTCAGCAAAGTGAAACGAAAGAGCTGGCTGGGGAATTCTGGGAGTCGAAGTCCACAAAGTTGCCAAGGTTGGAGATCCTGGTCTAGTGGTTAAGGCATCAGGCTAGAAAACTAGAGTTGGTGAGTTCTAGTCCAGCCTTAGGTACGAAAGCCAGCTGGGTGCCTTTGGGGTGAGACAGACCGGCCCCACCTCACAGGGTTGTTGTTGTTGTGGGGAACATAGGAGAAAGGAGGAGCGTTGGATATGTTCGCCGCCTTGAGTTATGTGTTAAAAGAAAAAATAATGAATAATAATAATACTTTTTACTCGTATCCTTTTCATGTATTCAGATTATGTTTATACTTTTATCTGTTATTTTATATATGCTTGATAAATAAAATAAAATAAATAAAATAAAATAAAATAATAAATTAAATTAAATTAAAATAAAATAAAATAAAATAAAATAAAATAAAATAAAATAATAAAATAAAATAAAATAAAATAAATAAAATAAAATAAAATAAAATAAAATAAAATAAAATAATAAAATAAAATAAAATAAAATAAAATAAAATAAAATAAAATAAAATAAAATAAAATAATAAAATAAAAAAATAAAATAAAATAAAATAAAATAATAAAATAAAATAAAATAAAATAAAATAAAATAAAAAAAATAAAAAAAAATAAAATAAAGATAATGAAAGGCAGGATACAAGTAATAAATAAATAAAATTAGGTAAATATTCTGCCCTGGTGATCATGTCAGCGGCTGCAGATCCTGTTCTTCCAAATTGAGTCCAGAAGTTCTGCTGTTAAGGGAGACGTTTCTTAAGTGAGTTATGCCCCATTTTACGACCTTTCGTGCCTCAGTTGTTAAGTGAATCACTGCGGTTGATAAGTGAGTCCCATGGTTCTTAAGTGAATCTGTTCTCCCTGCTGACTTTGCTTGTCAGAAGGTCGCAGAAGGGGATCAGGTGACCCCGGGAAACTGCACCCGTCATAAATACGAGTTGGTTGTTAAGTGAATCACTGCAGTTGATGCAGTCAGTCCCATGGTTCTTAAGTGAATTTGCTTGTCAGAAGGTCGCAGAAGGGGATCAGGTGACCTTGGGACATAGCAACGGTCATAAGTATGAACCAGTTGCCAAATGTTTGAATTTTGATCCCATGAAGCTGCAAAGGTTGTAACTATGAAAAATGGTCATAAGTCACTTTTTTCAGTGCCGTCGTAACTTTGGACGTTCACTAAATGAACTGTTGTAAATCAAGGACTACCTGTATTAAGGAGCGCCTTAAAGAAGAGGGCCCAGGTAATCCTCACCTTATGACCGCATTTGAATCCAGCATATCTGTTGCTAAGCAAGGTGGTTGCTAAGTGAATCGTGCCTGACTTTATGACCTATTTTTGCCATGGCTGTTACTACAGGTGTTAAGTAAATCATGCAGTTGTTAAATGAGTCCGTAAATCATTTGGTCAGTAAGCGAATCCAGCGTCCCCCATTGACTTTGCTGGTCGGAAGCCAGCTGGGAAAGTCGCAAATGACGATCAAGCCCCCCACCCCAATTCTGATCATGTAATTGTGGCGACGCGATAACTGTCGTAAGTGCGAGGACCATCGCAAAGTGATTTTACGACCAGTCCTCGCACTTAGACCTGTTACAGCATTGCCTTGTGACTTTCAATGGTCACTGAATGAATGGTTGTAACTTTCAAGGGTCACTAAACGAATGGTTGTAAGTCGAGGACTTCGTGTAATTAGTCCCAACATGGAAAAAAAGCGTGAGAAAAAACATCAAACTATTTCCGCATTGATTCTGTTAGGTATAAAAAAATTTGGGTTGGTTTTCCGAAAGTTCTGCTTTATACCCCGAACCAATAAAGTAGCAATCTTGGAATCCTTGGGGCATCTGTTTCTCCACCGGCCTACCTCGCAGGGCTGGTAATCATCGACACCAATGTTAAATAACAGAGGAACCAGCGTCCAATGGTCCTTGAGTCTCGGGAGAGCGGGAGGGACGAGCATTTGACGTACATCAAGGCATTTCCAGGACAGACCCTACCTGGGCTGCCTCGAAGGGCTGTCGTGCCTCCGTCGCAGACCCTCAAAATCCAATCCTTTCGACCACAACCAGCGGATTTTGGTGTGCTAGCACAACAAGCTTTTGGGGGGGGTCAACCTTGGCCACTGGAAAATGGATGGACTTCAGCTCCCAAAATTCCCCAGCCAGTTTTCATGGCCTATTTTTTTTTAACTTTGCTGACGTCAAGATATATTACATCTACTGCGTTCCCACTATCTATTAAGCAAGTTTACCCTATGGGGAAAAAAAATGCTATAATTTGGTCTAGACGCATTTGTTCTTCATCCATGCTGAATTCTGGTAAACCCTTGCTGGCTGGGGAATTCTGGGAGTTGAAATCTATTCATCTTTCAGTGATTTTAGCAGAGGTGGGCTTTGCATAATTTAACGACTGGTTCGCCCAGAATCGAAAATGTATGCGCAACTTACGCACATACACACTGCGTCAAAAACACCACGATTGTATAGGACGGGATAGCTTCGCTCGCGCGCGCACCTAATACACATACACACCGCGTCAAAACCATGGTGATTGTATAAGATGGGATAGTGCCGGGATGAGCCGCTAACCGTAACTACCGTTTTGTCCGAATCGGTATGAACCAGCTGAATCCCTGGATTTTAGAGGAATATTTAATTGTCCCGGAAGGATGTAGACAAGCTGTGAGTTTTCCTGAAATACAATTGCATAGCCAGAAATTGTATCGTATCCCACAGGGGTACACTCGGCTGCTTTTCGCCTGGCACTGCCAGCCTGTCTTTGGGGGGCTCCGATGCCATTCCGGTATCTCTACCTCGTCTTTCTCATCACCTCTCCATCTTCCTCTCGGGTGCAAACGGGGAAATGATGAACCGGATAAAAAAAGTTGGCTCTGTTTTCTAAGCTCGAATTTGGGGACCGTGCAGCTCTAAACGCCCTTCTTCTTTCTCTTCCGCAGACGCCATGCCTGTATCGGATCCGCGGGGGGATGCAGGCCGGTGGGCCAATGTCAGCTACCGGGTACGCCAGCCGAATGCCGTCGAACTGGCACCCAGGAGGAAGAAACAAAGTTGGTTTCACAAATTTTGCCGGTGCTGCGCGGGCCACCGGGATGACAGCGACTGGACACCGGCGCCCGGCGAAGTCCCGGGAGCCCGGCGGACGGATCCCGTCATCCGGGGTAAGTCATCCAGGGGGGTCTGAGAGACTATCTGAGAGAGATTTGGGTGGGGGGTGGAAGATGAGCTCAATCGGGTACAAAAATCCCACCCAATTTCAATCAGAATAGATCTGGAAAGGACTCTGCTTGATTAGTTTCCATCCATTGCTTCTTGGGTGGACTTCAACTCCCAAAATTCTAAACTGTGCTGGGGGATTCTGGGAGTTGAAGTCCAGCCGTCTTAAAAGTAGCCCAGGTTGAGAAATACAGGTAATCCTCGGCTTTATGAGCACAATTGAGCCTCAAATTCCTGTTGCTAAGCGAAACATTTCCTAAGTGAGTTTTGCCCCATTTTATGCCGCCACAGTTGTTAAGTGAATCCCCCCCAGTTATTAAGTTAGTGACACGGTCGTTAAATGAATCTGGCTCCCCCCGTTGACTTTGCTTGTCCGAAGTTCGCAAAACGGACTCCGGGACACTGTGACCATCATATCAGAAAGGTGGGCAGTTTGGCGGTTCAAATCCCTAGTCCAGGTCTCCTGCGTGAGCAGGGGGTTGGGTTAGATGACCTCCAAGGTCCCTTCCAACCCTGTTACTGTTATAAATGTGAGTCAGTTGTCAAGCATCCAAATGGAAAATCATGAGACCCTAGGGATGCCGCAACGGTCGTAAGAGTGAAAAATGGATGCAAGTCCCTTTGTTCAGTGCCGTTGTCACTTCGAACGGTCACTAAACGAGATGCCGTAAGTCGAGGACTGCCTGTATGGGTTGAAAGCTTCAATAGTTGCACCCATCTTCATCTTCTCCTCTCTGAATTGAATTCCAGTTTGGAGGCAGAAATTTTTACCTCAGGTTTTTGCATCTCGCGAACCCTTAAAAAAATAGGCTGAAAATTTAGATTTCGTCAATTTTTCTTTCGTGGTCTTCGGAACCTCAATCTGGGTTAAGATCAGAAGATCTTCATCTTCTTCTCTCTGAATTGAATTCCAGTTTGGAGGAAGAAATTTTTACCTCAGGTTTTTGCATCTCGCGAACCCTTAAAAAAATAGGCTGAAAATTTAGATTTCGGCAACTTTTCTTTCATGGTCTTCGGAACCTCAATCTGGGTTAGGATCAGAAGTGGGTTTCACTTACTCTTGCTGCCGGTTCGCTTCTGCGCATGCGCAGAACATATTTGATGACGTCCGGGTGCCCAAACAGGGACGAACCTGTAGCAACCCACCCTGATTAGGGACGAACCTGTAGCAACCCACCCTGATTAGGATGCAAAAACGTTCGTGGCTGGAGTGAGTGACCCTCCTTTCCTTTTTCCTCCCACAGAGGGCATGCTGGTCATCAAAAAGATTGATTTAATGAGCAGCCGCACGGGCACCAACCGATGCGCCCATCACACCGACGAGTACGAGTACAACAACCTGATCATCCGCCGCGGGCAGCCCTTCGAGATGAAGCTTCACTTCCAGCAGCCTTTCGATTACGAGGACCACCGGATCTGCCTCGAGTTCCTGGTCGGTAAGTGTTGGCCGACGAACGGTTCCTCCGTCGGGTTTCTAGTCCTCATGACATCCCCCCGGGATTAATCTTGGAAGGGCCGAAATCAGCAAAGGTCGGAGGTCGGTAGTGTTTAGGTGACGTTAGGGATCCGGTGGGGATCTATTTTGGAGATCATCTTTGAGTCTTGGGAGGGGGACACCTGGCTGATTGCAAACTTGGCAACGGCAATCTTTTATTGATTGACAACTATATTTGACACCTTGGGGGTGGAAAGGAGTGTAGTTTCCTTCTTTCCTTCCTCCCTCTCTTTGACTCCTTCCTTCCGTCCCTCCCTCCCTCTCCTCCTTCCCTTCCTTTCTTCTTTTTCTTTCCTCCCACCCTGTCCTTCCATCCATCCCTCCTTCTCTCCCTCACTCCTTCTTTCTTTCCCTTCTTCTCTCATTTCTTCCCTCCCTCTCTCCGTCTTTCTTTCCTTCCTTACTTTCTCCTTTCTTCTCACCTTCTTTACTTCCTTCCCTCTCTCCCTCCCTCTCTTCCTGTCCTTCCTTCTCTCCCTCCCTCCTTCCCTCCCTTTCTCTTTTCTTCCCTCCCTCCTTCTTTCTTTCTTCTTCTCTCCTTCCTTCCCTCCCTCCCTCCCTCCTTCCTCCCTTCCTCCTTTCTTCCTTCCTTCCCTCCCTCCCTCAATCTTTCCCTTTTTCTCCCCTTTCTTCCTTTCCTCACTCCCTCGCTCCATCCTACTTTCTTTCCTCTTTTTCTCCTTCCTTCCTTCCCACTCTCCTTCCCTCCTTTACTTCCTTCTTCTCTCCTTTCTTTCCTCTGTCCCTCCCTTCCGCCTTCCTTCCTTCCTCTCTCCCTTTCTCCCTTTCTTCCTTTCATCCTTCTTTCCATTCTTCTCCCGTTCCTTCCCTCCCTCCTTCCCTCCTTTACTTCCTTCTTCTCTCCTTTCTTCCCTCCCTCCCTCTCTCCCACCTCCCTCCCTCCCTCCCTTTCTTCTTTCTTCCTTTCCTCCCTCCTTCTTTCCCTTCTTGTCCCCTTTCTTCCTTTCCTCCCTCCCTCTCTCTCTCTCCTTCTTTCCTTCCCCCCTTTCTCCTTCCTTCCTTCCCTCCCTTCTTCCCTCCTTCCTTCCTTTCCTTCCTAAGGTTGCCTAGGGAATTCTGGGAGTTGACCCCCACATGCCAGAAACTCTGCTCTAGAATTTTGAGTTTTAAATGCGACCCTCCAATGTGACATTTTTCCATTGGACCCGTTGAAAAACCCGGAATCGTCCGTTCCCAAGCCGAATCCTTTGCAGGAGCGGCCGTTCCAGAATGAACCATCTTTCTAGAGATGGTCCGTTTTGGCTTCCGACAAGCTTACTGACATTTTTTTTTCCTTTTTTTTCCCCCTGGACTTGCAATGCGGATTTGTGTGTGTCTTAGCGCTTAGTGTGTGTGTTTAACGCTTATTTTTTAAAAACAACCGTAGTCCTCGGACGATAATTCGGGGTTATTTCTCATCTCAAAAAAACGTGGTGGGAATTTGAGCTGTGTTGTAGGGGAGTCCTCGGAGTCCTCTAGCACAAAAACAAAAAACAAAAAAAAAACCCTCTAAAATTACCCAGAAAGATCAACGTACTTCCTCAAATAGGACCCAACCACCACATCAAACAAGCCGCCCTGATAAATGCAAGGTTTTGTCATAACACAATCCCTTGTCATTAAGCGATTCATCGTTTGGGGAAGGCTATTTTGAGCTTCAAATGACCGCCGCCCCCTGGCTACGAAATTAACCAAATTGCCATCCCAATGACTTCTGCCTGCCTGCCTGCCCTGTTTCTTTTAAGCAAGACGGGGGGGTAGGGGAAGGGAGGGGGCACCAAGGGTCAGATGGAAAACCAACCGGCGCAGCTTTCCTCGTTGTGATGCCAGAGGTGGCGCTCAGGGCCCTCTCTATGGGCGCTCACGCCATTGCCAGGGGTGGGCCGTTGGGGGTTCGCAGGGGTTCGGGAGAACCTCTAGCTAAGATTCTGTGCAGTTTGGAGAACCCCCATTCTTGGCTGGCCCCGCCCCGCCAATCCCACCGCTCCTAGGAGTCCCCACGTGGCCCGTTTTGGGTGCCGGATGTGCACGGAGGTTCGGGGAGGGCGAAAAATGGGCCTACTGAAAATTTGGCCCGTTTCCAGCCTCCAGAGGACCTCCAGAGTCTGGGGAGGCCGTTTTCACCCTCCCAGAGGCTTAAGAAAAGCCTCCGGAGCCCGGGGAGGGCAAAGACGCCTCCCCTCGCTGTGGTGCAAGAGGCTGACTAGGCCACGCCCACCATGGCCACGCCCACCCAGCAACCGGGCAGAGAACCCCTTGCTTAAATTTTGGAAGCCCACCCCAGCCTATCGCGTTTCTCCCGCAGGGGAGGGAGAGAGAGGGAGGGAGGGAGGAAAAGAGAAAGGGAGAGAAAGAGAGGGGGAAAGAGAGAGGGGGGAAGGGAGAGAGGAGGGGAAGAGAGAGGAGGTTCTGGTTACCACCTTTAAAGCGCTCCATGGCTTAGGACCTGGTTATTTACGGGACCGCCTACTACCACCAACAGCCTCCCACCGACCAGTACGCTCCCACAGAGAGGGGCTCCTCCAGGTGCCGTCGGCCAAACAATGTCGGCTGTCGGCCCCTAGGGGGAGAGCCTTCTCTATGGGGGCACCGACGATCTGGAATGAGCTCCCCCCAGAGATACGGAGGATTCCAGATCTGCGCACCTTCCGCCGCGAGTTGAAGACGCTTTTATTTCATCAAGCGGGCCTCGCCTAAATCTTCTCCCTTTTAAGTGTAAATTTTAAATTTTTTAATGTATTTTAAAATTATGGGTATTTTAAATTATGGGTATTAATTCAGCCAAATTTATTTAATTCATTTTATTTGATTTTAAATTTTGTATATCTATGTGTTTTATTTTATGGCTGTACACCGCCCTGAGTCCTTCGGGAGTAGGGCGGTATAGAAATTCAATAAATAAAAATAAATAATAATAAAAAATAAAGGGAGAGGGAGAGAAAGACAGGTGGAAAGAGAGAGGGAGGGGAAGAGAGAGGGGGGAGAAAGAGAGAGGGGGAAAGAGAGAGGGAGGGAAAGAGGGAGAGAAAGAGGGGGAAAGAGAGAGGGAGGAGAAGAGACAGAGAGAGTGGGAGGGGTAGAGAGAGGGAGAGAAAGAGAGGTGCAAAGAGAGAGGGAGGGGAAGAGACAGAGAGAGGGGGAGGGAGAGAGCGAGAAAGAGCAGGAAAGAGAGAGAGGGAGGGAAAAAGAAATGATATCACAAAAGTTTTTCTTTTTTATTGTTGCTAAACATAATATTTCAAAAGCGGGAGGGGGAAGAAAAATGAAGGGGCACCAAAGTGCATTTATCACGGGGTTATTGTTTTTTTCTTTCTTAGAACAATTAGCTGAACGTCTGCCTCGCTTATCATTACTTCAGGTCGCAAAACCTCATCCTTCATCTTAAATTATCGTGTTGGCACTCGGCTCTAAATCAGCGGCTTTGGGGTTGCCGTTTGGGCCCTCCGGTTCGCCATCCCTGATCTGGTGGATGCAAAAAAAAAAAAAAACCACCCCCGAAAAGAATTAAACCCAGACGGGGAGGGCAATCGTTCCCTCCCTTTGCTTAAAAACCAGACAGAAGCATCCCCGCACGCTTGCAGGAGACGAAATGCTTCTGTTTTTACTGGTGGAACTGGTCCCCGGCTCGCAATACCATTCGTTTTATTATGATGATTATCCCCGACCTCGCGCCGCTGAACCGGCTGAGGAATTTTGGCCTCCCACAACCCCTGGAGGGTTGTGTGTGCCTTGCATTGCTACATTTCTCTAGGAGAAGTTTGCAAACAGGGCAGGGCTCACAAAACACAACACCGCCTGCCTGCCTGCCTGGCTTCCAGCCCGGCCACAACCTTTTGCTCGTCTTTCCCGTCGGCATCTCTCTTTGCAATTTTTGCAGGGGTTTTATTTTTTTTTTGCCCCATCACCACCAATTTTGGAGAATTGTGCTGGCAACCGTTGATTATCGCGCAAGGTTGTCATTTTGTAGATTTTTGGGGTTTGGGAATCCTGGTTTGTCCTCCTTGATTTGATTTTATTTTTTGTGTGCCAGGACTGCCTCCCCGTCCTTATCAACACACAAACACACATACACACCTCTGAGAAGGCCCGAGGCCAGAATTTGGAAAAACCAGAAAAGAGTGAGAGTCAAAATTAAAAAAAAAAAAAATTGCAAAGGAGGAGAGGGGTTTGCAGGTCCGGGTAGGGGAAGGGTTTAATCTCCGGCCTGCTATCTCCCTGCCCTGAGGGCCCAGACAGAAAAGAAACATATTTGAAGTGGGTAATTTGGTGTTTCCACTGATTTTTAACAGCTTGTTAATTGGATACAGGCTTCGGTTGTTACTCAGACTTGGCAATTTGGAGACGGGTGGGCTTCAACTTGCAGAATTCCCCAGAATCCATCCATCCTTCCTTCCTTCTTTCTTTCCTTCCTTCCTTCCTCTTCTGTTCCTTTCTTTCTCCCCTCCCGCTCTCCTTCCTTCCTTTCCTTCTTCCTTCCTATTCTCTTCATTTCCATTTTCCCTCCTTCCCTCCCTCTCTCCTTCCTTCTTTCCTTCTTCCTTCCTATTCTCTTTCTTTATTTCCATTTTCCCTCCCTCTCCTTCCTTCCTTCCTCTCTCCGTTCCTCTCTTCTTCCTTTCTTCTGTTCCTTTATTTCTTTCTTCCCTCCCTCTCTCCTCCCTTCCTTCCTTTCCTTCTTCCTTCCTATTATGTTCCTTTATTTCTTTCTTCCCTCCCTTTCTCCTTCCTTCCTCTCCCCTTCCTCTCTTCTTCCTTCCTTTCTTCCTTTCTCTCTCCCCCTTCATCTCTTCCTTCCTTCCTTCCTTCCTTCCTATTCTGTTCATTTCCTTTTTCCCTTCCTCTCTTCTTCCTTCCTTTCTCTCTCCCCCTTCCTCTCTCCTTCCTTCCTTCCTCTCTGTTCCTTTATTTCCTTCTCTTCTCCCTCTCCTTCCTTCCTTCCTTCCTTTCCTTCTTCCTTCCTATTCTGTTCCTTTATTTCCTTTTCCCCTCCCTCTCTTCTTCCTTCCTTTCTTCCTTCCTCTCTCCCCCTTCATCTCTTCCTTCCTTCCTTCCTATTCTGTTCATTTCCTTTTTCCCTTCCTCTCTTCTTCCTTCCTTTCTCTCTCCCCCTTCCTCTCTCCTTCCTTCCTTCCTCTCTGTTCCTTTATTTCCTTCTCTTCTCCCTCTCCTTCCTTCCTTCCTTTCCTTCTTCCTTCCTATTCTGTTCCTTTATTTCCTTTTCCCCTCCCTCTCTCCTTCCTCCCTTCCTTCCTCCCTCTCTCCCCCTTCTCTTCTTCCTTCCTTCCCTCACTCATTCATTCCCTCCCTCTATTTCCTCCCTCCCTCTCTTTCTCTTCCTTTCTTCCTCCTTCTATCTTCTTTCTTGCAGACGTTTCATGACCCAACTAGGTAAGAGCATCAGGGCACTGCAGTCTTTTCCCAGGCTGGAAAGAAAAAAATGCCCCAGGACAGGTGGCATTTCATGGCCTAAAATTGAGCCACGGACTGGCAGGGTTTGAAACACCAAAGGAGAACGCAGCGCCTGCCTTCACCGGTTCCTTCGGCTAAGACGAGTTCATCGGCCTCTCCGATACCTCAAACTGACTTCATGTGGCAATATTTATATTTTTTTTTTAGGCTCCCGGCCAAAGGGGAAAAAAAAGACAATAATCCACGATCGTAGAAACTTCCTGGCCCTTTGATACGCAAAACCGGGGCTGGGTGGGGGAAGCCGCGATCTGTTCATGTGCCTCCCGGCGTTTGTTAACCAGTTAGTCGTGCCTTGAATTCGATCCGTCGTCGTCGTCTTCTTTTGATCCAAGGTTAAAAAAAAACAAAACAAAATGGTCGCCACGATATTAAAAAGACGTTGAGATTCTAGAACCGCGATGGCGAACCTATGGCACACATGCCACACATGGCACCCAGAGCCATATCAGTAGTAGGCACGTGACCGTTGCCCTAGCTCAGCTCTGGCGCGCACATCTGATTTTCAGGCCTTCTGGGCCTACCGGAAGTTGGCAAACTGGCCGTTTCTGGCCTCTGGAGGGCCTCTGCGGGGGGGGGGGAGGTCTGTTTTTGCCCTCCCCAGACTCCTAGAAAGGCTCTGGAGCCTGGGGAGGGCGAAAAACGGGCCCACGTGACAAAAGTGGGGGGAGCATGGGGGGCTGTCACTCGTGCATGCACAGGGGGGCGCATTGAATTATGGGTATGGGCACACGCGCACACGACTCCCCCGTGGTCCCCCCCCCCGCTTTTGGCACGCGCCGGCAAAAAGGTTAGCCATCACTGTTCTAGAAAGAGTGCAGAGAAGAGCAATCGAGATGATGAGGGGAGGCTTAAAACGTATAAAGAACGGTTGCAGGAATTGGGTCTGTCTGGTTTAATGACGAGAAGGACTAGGGGGAGACAGGATAGCAATATTTCAATATTTGGGGGGGGGGCTGCCCCAAAGAAGAGGGGATCCACCTATTCTGCAAAGCCCCTGAAGGCAGAACAAGAAGCAACAAATGGAAACTCATCAAGGAGAGGAGCAACCTGAAATTAAGGGTTTCCTGACAATCGAGGACAATTAACCAGTGGAACAGCTTGCCACCAGAAGTTGGAAGTTTTGAAGAAGAGATTGGACAGCCCTGTGTCTGAAACAGTATAAGGTTTCTTGCCTGGGTTGGACTAGAAGACCTCTTAAGGCCCCTTCCAATTCTGTTATTCTGCTAAAATTAAGATTATTATTTTATTTTTTTGCATTCAACCCGGCCGTCGATCCTGTTGACTTGAAAGTGCAGGTAGTCCTCAACTTACAACCATTTTTGTTTAGTGACCGGGGAGGGAAAAAAGGTGATTGATTAAGTCCTCGCACTTAACGACCGTTGCAGCATCCCCCAGCATCACGTCATCAAATTTGGGGTGCAGGTATTTCCGAAGGTTGCAGCATCTCAGGGTCATGTGACCGCCATTTGCGACCTTACCGACAGACAATGGAAGGATGATTCGCTTAACGACCCTGTGATTCATTTAACGGCTGCACTGATCTGCTTAACAACCGTGGGGAAAACAGGCGGCCAAATCCAATGTGACTCACTTCCAAACCGTTTGGCTTAGCCGTTGAAATTCTGGACCCAACTGGGGTCGAAAGTCGAGGACTACAGATAGCCCTCGACTTACGACCGCAACGGATCTCAACATTTCTGTTGTTAAGGGAGTCACTTGTTCAGTGTGTTTTGCCCCGTCTTGCAACCTTTCTTGCCTCCGTTGTAAAGTGAATCACTGCGGTTCTTCGTTTAGTAACCTGGTTGTTAAGTCAATCTGGCGTCCCTGCTTTCGGAGAAGGTCGCACGAGGGGATCGCGCGACCCCGGGGGCCCTGCCACCGTCATAAATATGAGTCGGTTGCCAAGCGAATTTTAATCACGTGATTTGGGGGCGAGTGCCAGGGATGGGATTCAGAAATTTTAGCAACTGGTTCTCTGCCTGTTTTCTGGATGGGCGTGGCCATGGTGGGTGTGGCCTACTCGGCCTCCTGCACCATGTGGGGGGAGGACGTTTTCACCCTCCCCAGACTCCAGAGGCTTTCCTTGAGCCTCTGGGAGGGCGAAAACAGCCTCCCCAGGCTCCGGAGGCCATCCAGAGGCCAGAAATAGGCCGGAAACAGGCCCATTTTTCACCCACCCAGAGCCTCTGCGCGGGCCCTGCATTTACCTGGCATCCAAAATGGGCTGCTGGGAGGGGCGGGGCAGGTTGGGCGGGCTCAGCCGGTCCCTGCAACTACCGGTTCAGCGAACCAGATTAAAATTAACATCCGTTTCGCCCAAACCGGCTGAATCCCACTCCTGGCTACTGCAAAGGTCTTTAAAAGTGTGAAAAACGGTCCTTACGTCCCTTTTTCGAACGGTCACTAAATTAATTGTTGTAAACCGAGGACTCTCTCTACCAGTAAGAACCGTGAGTGCACGCTGTTTGTCTTCCCCTCTACCCCGCCAGGAAGTGCTTCTTCTACGGGGGGGACCGTATTCGAGGGGGAACTTGGCGCAGGAAGCCTCTCTCTTTGAGAATAAAACGGATGCCCTAAACTGGGCACACCCCACCGGAGGGAACGTGGCACAATAAAATGATTGCAATAAATTATTGCAGCATAAAAATATTGCTGCATCGGGCACAACGCCCAAAATTAGCAGGGAACAGAGGCATGATAGATGCAATCGTATAAACATAGCAACAAAACAAACAAGAGATATCAGATTGTGATGCAAAAAAACTCTGTACAGCAGCTGAGTTTGCGTTTTTTCAGCCGTGGCCCCTTTAAGATGGGTGGACTTCAACTCCCAGAATTCCCCAGCCAGCTTTGCTGGCTAGGGAATTCTGGGAGTTGAAATCCACCCATGTTAAGGTTGAGAAACCACAGGATTAGATGAAAAGTATCGGGTGCCTTTCCATCTATGGCTTCACCCGATTTGATTCTGCAAAAAAAATTAAGCTTATCACCGTCGCCTCATCTTGTGGCAGGGAGTTCCGTCGGTTACTGAAGGCAGATTTTTTTCGTTCATCTTCAATCTCTGCAATTCGGCTTCGTCAATCCTAAATCATCGTATGGTACGGCACTAAACGTTGTAAGGTGAGGACTGTGGCAATTCCGTGGCAAAAAAAAATCAGAGTATCTGAAAAGAGCCACAAGCTTTTTTCACGGATGTCTTCATTGTATTTCAAACTTTTACGGCGTGCCGAGTTCCAAACTGAAAGCATAATGTGTTATTTTCCTTTTTTTCCCCCGCCCTTGGGATAATTCTCCATTTTCAACTTTCCCAAACCGGTGGCAGGTTGATCTAAGTCTGACATCACCTCTCCACTTTCTGCCGAATTAAAACTGCACCGGTTGCATTTCTGCCTGCAAGCAGGCTTGGCGACTTTTAAGACTTGTGGACTTGAATTCCCCAGCCAGCAAAGGATTTCCCAGCATTCAGCATGAATGGGATGAGAATAAATGCAGCTGGATTACTTTATCCCATGTTTGTAACTTTCTTAATAGATGGCGGGAATGCGGTAAACATAATATATCTTGACTTCAGCAAAGTTGGAAAAAAAAAAAAAAGAGCTGGCCTGGGGAATTCTGGGAGTTGAAGTCTCTAGGCCTTAAAATCACCACGTTTATAAACTCCTGGTCTACAAAATAATTTATTCACACCTGCCCTCCAGGTGTGCTGAATCCCAGACCCTGAGCCAGTACAACCACACTTATCCAATTATGGGAAATGTTGTCCCACATTGGTGGGACGCGGTGGCTCAGCGGCTAAGACGCTGAGCTCGTCGATCGAAAGGTCGGCAGTTCAGCGGTTCGAATCCCTAGCGCCGCGTAACGGGGCGAGCTCCCGTCACTTGTTCCAGCTTCTGCCAATCTAGCCGTTCGAAACCCCGTAAAAAATGCAAGTGGAAAAAAATAGGGACCACCTTTGGTGGGAAGGGAAGAGCGTTCTGTGCGCCTTCGGCGTCGAGTCATGCCGGCCGCATGACCACGGAGACGTCTTCGGACAGCGCTGGCTCTTCGGCTTTGAAACGGAGATGAGTACCGCCCCCTAGAGTCGGGAACGACTAGCACATATGTGCGAGGGGAACCTTTACCTTTAGTCCAACATTTCTCAAATTCGTGAGGACAATCTTTCCATCCACAGGTAGAAAACCCAGCCTCCAACCTTCACCCTGGCTGCCCCTGTTACCTGAGCAAAAAAATTCACACCTGGAGAACAGGTTTTTTTCCCCTGCTTGCCTTAACCTGCAACTCCAAATAATAGGGAAGGAACAGAACATTAGAGGTTGAAAATAAAAATGTGTTTTTTTCATTTTTGTTCTAAGCCTGGTAATCCCGTTCTCAGCAGTGTTGAGCAATTTTTAAGAGGGGTAGATTTATGTCGGCTGGGGAATTCTGGGAGTTGAAGTCCAACCATGTTAAAGAACCAGCACGAGAATTCTGGGAGTTGAAGTCCACCTGTCTTAAAGGATCAGCACGAGAATTCTGGGAGTTGAAGTCCACCTGTCTTAAAGGACCAGCACGAGAATTCTGGGAGTTGAAGTCCACCTGTCTTAAAGGATCAGCACGAGAATTCTGGGAGTTGAAGTCAGGCCATCTTAAAGGATCAGCATGAGAATTCTGGGAGTTGAAGTCCGCCCGTCTTAAAGGATCAGCACTAGAATTCTGGGAGTTGAAGTCAGGCCATCTTAAAGGGCCAGCACGAGAATTCTGGGAGTTGAAGTCCGCCCGTCTTAAAGGATCAGCACGAGAATTCTGGGAGTTGAAGTCAAGCCATCTTAAAGAACCAGCACGAGAATTCTGGGAGTTGAAGTCCGCCCGTCTTAAAGGATCAGCACGAGAATTCTGGGAGTTGAAGTCCGCCCATCTTAAAGAACCAGCACGAGAATTCTGGGAGTTGAAGTCCGCCCGTCTTAAAGGACCAGCACGAGAATTCTGGGAGTTGAAGTCCGCCCGTCTTAAAGGATCAGCACTAGAATTCTGGGAGTTGAAGTCAGGCCATCTTAAAGGGCCAGCACGAGAATTCTGGGAGTTGAAGTCCGCCCGTCTTAAAGGATCAGCACGAGAATTCTGGGAGTTGAAGTCAGGCCATCTTAAAGAACCAGCACGAGAATTCTGGGAGTTGAAGTCCGCCCGTCTTAAAGGACCAGCACGAGAATTCTGGGAGTTGAAGTCCCCCTGTCTTAAAGGATCAGCACGAGAATTCTGGGAGTTGAAGTCCGCCCATCTTAAAGGATCAGCATGAGAATTCTGGGAGTCGAAGTCCACCTGTCTTAAAGTTGCCGAGGTTGGAAGACACTGTCCTAAAGTCAAGAAAATCCTTTGATTGGTTTATTTTTTTCCCCTCCTATTACAATCTTTACAGGTAGTGCTCGACTTACACCCATTCGTTTAGTGACCGTTCAAAGTTACAACGGCACTGAAAGAAAAGTGACTTGGGACCATTTTTCACACTTACGACTAATTGAAATGCTTGGCAACAGGCATGTACTTACGACGGTTGCAGTGTGATCCCCTTTTAGGACCTTCTGACGAGCAAAATTGGGGGGGAGCCAAATTCACTTAACAACCTGCGTGACTCATGTAACAACTGCACCGATTCACTTAATAACCACAACATAAAAATGAACCAAACTCCCTCAACAACCGTAGCTGCCACACAAATGTTGCGTTCTATTTTGTGGTCGTACGCAGTGGTGGGCTCCTCCCGGTTTAACAGCGGGTTCGATGATCGGGCAATTTATGCGGGGCGAACCGGTTCGCTCCCAGCTGATGTCTGAGCTGTCAGTTCACCCGAACCGGTCCGAACCGGTAGAAACCCACGACTGGCCGTATGTCGAGCACTGTCTCTACTTACGACTGGCCCACCATCAGCTAGAAAGCGAGGCCTCTGATAGGGACCTGTTACCTCCCCCGAAATAAGGAATGTAAGTTTTGCTCGCGGTTGCAAACCATAAATTGCTGCCTGAGCCACTACTAAACCATGGTTTATCCTGCCGATCGAGTTGCGGTTAAAGGCAGAGGAAGCGAGCTGAATTGGGCTGGGCTGTTGTAAATTCCCTTGCATTGGTTTTAGATTTTATTCAAGGGAGAGGAAGCAAGTGGTGGAATCTGGAGAATTCACATTATCTCTTGGAACATGAATATTTTGGCAGGCCCCGTTCCCACCATCCGGGCACAGGGTGTTCTCAAGCTCCTTATCTAACCCTCCCTAGCAAACCGAGGCTTAACGCCAAGCCAAATCTCCATGCTCCGCTTGATAAAATGTCTGTTTTGGGGCCGTACAGTTGGGTGTGAGAGTTGGCTTCAGACAACCCGGCTGTTGTTTCACACAACACATGAAACCCAGGTTTATCCAAACAGGATGCTTGTATTTCCAACATGGCCGACGCCCGAACAGATCAGTCCTATTTTAAGGATCGATTAAGTTTCATTTTATAGTGACGGTTCAGAGTTACAACGGTACCGAAAAAAAGAGGCTGAGGGACTTTTTTTCACACTTAACGACCGTCGCAACATCCCCACGGTGACGCAATCCAAATTCAAACGCTTCATGACCTATAGTTCAACCACAAGTTCGCGGCAGGGTATGGTCAAAAGAATCAAGATGGCGGCCACCCCTCCACCCTAACTCCCAGCAAAACAAATGCCTCAACCCTTTCAATAGTCAAATAAATGTAATAAATTTGTGTAATTTGTAGATCTAAAAGTACGTACAGCTTTAAATAGACATGTAAGACATTGTTAGGGTGGGTTGCAGAGTCAGCCAGATGTTCTAGAGACGAGATCTAGAAGTTTGGTCCACCTCTTCAGTCCTTCTCAAGGACCTGAAGATAAGGCAGATGTGGATGTTAAATGGTGTAAAAAAAAAAAAAAAGATTTTCGGGTAGGATTTAAGCCGTTCCAAATCGAGCTGCCTTTCGCAATTGACCGATGGGGAATTTGTCAATTCCGATGTTGTTCAAATGGCGCTCCGGTTGTTTGGCATCGGCACACCGGGCGTCTATGACTATCGGTACCTCCCTGTCATTAATTCTGTTAATCGCAAAATTACAATTATTAATTTTCCCTCCCGTGTTTTCTCCCTCCGGCAGGCCCCAACCCACAAGCCTCGAAGGGCACCCACATTCTGGTACCTGTCGGCGGTTCCATGCCCGGCATGGGCTGGTCGGCGGAAATGACCAGCTCGGACGACGACACCATGTCTATCCGAGTTTGCCCCTCGCCCAGAGCGGTGATCGGCAAGTACCAGTTCAGCGTGAAGACCCGAAGCAAGGCGGGCGAGTACGCTGCGCCCTTCGACCCCAACAACGAGGTGTACATCCTCTTCAACCCCTGGTGCCCAGGTAAGTTGTGGGGAGGAATAAGCGGGCGAAAGAAGCAGAGGGGAGGAGGAGGAAGTCCAAAATTGGCAGTCTGGCTTTGCTCAAGGGGGCATTTTACAGCTAAGTTGGGAACTCAGCTCCCAGAATTCCCTTGTTAGGATGACTGGGGACTTCTGGGAGGGGAATAGCGTGAGGTCTGGAAGGCTGATGGAGGCAACCTTTGATTGGGGTGTCGTATCTATTATCGATCTGCTTAGATTATCAATTAAAGAGGGGCCCTGTGATTTTATTTTAGAGAGGACACTTGGGAGGGAGGGAGGGAGAAAGGAATGGATGGATGGATTAGAAGGGAGGGAGGGAGGGAGGGAGGAGAGAGAGAGATGGATGGATGGGAAGGAAGGAAGGAAGGAAGGAAGGAAGGAAGGAAAGCAGGCAGATGGAAAGAAGGAAGGAAGGAAGGAAAGAGATGGATGGATGGATGGAAGAAAGGAAGGAAGGAACGAAGGAAAGAAAGCAGGCAGATGGAAAGAAGGAAGGAAGGAAAGAGATGGATGGATGGAAGGAAGGAAGGAAGGAAGGAAGGAAGGAAGGAAGGAAGGAAGGAAAGAAAGCAGGCAGATGGAAAGAAGGAAGGAAGGAAAGAGATGGATGGAAGGAAGGAAGGAAGGAAGGAAGGAAGGAAGGAAGGAAGGAAGGAGAGATGGATGGATGAAAGGAAGGAAGGGAAGGAAGGAGAGGGAGGGAGGGAAGGGAGGGAGAGATGGATGGATAAAAGGAAGGAAGGGAAGGAAGGAAGATGGATGGATGAAAGGAAGGAAGGGAAGGGAGGAGAGAGCGATGGATGGAAGGGAGGGAGGGAGGGAAGGAAGGAAGGAGAGAGAGATGGATGGAGGGAAGGAAGGAAGGAAGATGGATGGATGGAAGGGAGGAAGGAAGGAAAGGAAGGAAGGAGAGAGAGATGGATGGAAGGGAGGGAGGGAGGGAAGGAAGAAAGGAGATATGGATGGAAGGAAGGAAGGAAGGAGAGAGAGATGGATGAAAGGAAGGAAGGAATGAAGGATGGATGGATGGATGGATGGATGGATGGATGGAAGAAAAGAGTCATTCATTCACATCTTTGATCTTTTTCTGAATAATAATTTATAGCAGTGCTTCCCAAAGCCGGGTGAATTACCTCAAATTGGTCAAATATGCTCTTTCTGTGAGTAACAACACACAAAACCAATCACAACACTCACATTTAAGTTGCCTTAAAGGTTTTACATTACATAAATATATTGTATCATAGTCCTTGACGTACAGCCCTTCGTTTCGTGACCAAAGTTTCCACGGTCCTCACCCTTACGACCATTGCAAGATCCCCTCAAGTTAACGCCATCAAACTCCAGACACTTGGCGCCCCTCCTCTATTTACAACGGGTTGCCGCGTCACGCGATCCCCATGTGCGACCTTCCCAGCCGGCTTCCGGCAAGGAAAGGAAGTCAACGGGGCAGCCAGCTTCGCTTAACGACCGCACTTGGTTTACCCATCGTAGCAGAAAAAGTTGTGCATCGCGCAATCCCTGCCTCGCTTAACGACACACACCCTGTCCTCAGTTGTGGTCGTAAGGGCGAGGACCAACTGCCGTTTCCCACGTCGATGGCTGCGTTTTTAACGTCTAAAAATCCGAGAGAAAATGGCCGCCGACCTTTGTCCAATCTCTTGGACATTGGGCCATTGGGCCATTCGACATTGGACAATCTCATTGGGCATCGCGCAATCCCTGCCTCGCTTAACGACACACACCCTGTCCTCAGTTGTGGTCGTAAGGGCGAGGACCAACTGCCGTTTCCCACGTCGATGGCTGGGTTTTTAACGTCTAAAAATCCGTGAGAAAATGGCCGCCGACCTTTGTCCAATCTCTTAGAAGTTGCCACCCTTGGGTTTTTTTCCCCACAATTGTCATGAAAGATGCACAACACACAATCTAAATCTCTAAATCTCCACGCCACAACACACCCTCCTCCTGACCTCGGTGCGAAAGGCGCTGGCTTAATTTTCTGCCCGAGTCAGCAGGGTGTGGGAATGATGGAGCCTTGATTTGCGTAGCCGAGACACTTTGAGAAAGAAGAAGAAGAGAAGAAAGGAAGAACCAAAACAACAAAATAATAAATTCATTATTTGTCCTTTCTGCCCGGTTTCCTTCCCCCCCCCCCACTTCCTTTTCGCCACACCCTAAACCGGTTTTTTTATCAAAACTAGAATTTTTTTTGGTTTCCGACAAACCAGCTGTGTTCTCACAACATATTAAACCCGGGTTATCGAAAATGGAGCGATTTTTTTATTTTCGAAATGGATGACGCCCAAACAGATCGGTCCTATTTTTAAGGATTGATTTAAGTTTCGCTTTATAAATCGTCCTTGACTTACGACCGTTCGTTTAGTGGCCGTTCGAAGTTACAACGTCACTGAAAAAAGGGACCTAGGACCGTTTTTCACCCTTACGGCCGTTGCAATATTCTCCGCAGTCACGTGATCAGAATTCAGACGCTCGACAACGGATTCGTATTTATGACGGTCGCAGTGGCTCCAGGTCACGCAATCCCCTCTGGCGACTTTCTGGCAAGAAAAATCAGTGGGGAAGCTGGATTCACTTAATGACAGTGATTCACTTCACAGCTGCGGCAAGCAAGGTCGTAAAACGGGCAAAACTCCCTTCGCCAATGTCTCGCTTAGGAACAGAAATTTGGGGCTCAAATTGTCATCATAAGTCAACCCCAAATAGATCAGTGCTATTTTAAAGATAGATTTAAGTTTCACTTGATAAATCATCCTTGTCTTACGACCGTTCGTTTAGTGACCATTCGAAGTTACAACGGCACCGGAAAAAAGGGGATTTAGGACCGGTTTTTTACCCTTACGACCGTCGCAGTATTCCCCGCGAACACGTGTTCAGAATTCAGACGCTCGGCAACGGATTCGTATTTATGACGGTCACAGCGGCTCCAGGTCACGCAATCCCCTCTGGCGACTTTCTGGCAAGCAAAATCAGTGGGGGAGCTGGTTTCACTTAACAACCGTGTGGCTCGCTTCCCAACAGCCCTTTGCAGCTGTGGCAAACAAGGTCGTAAAGCGAGCAAAAGCCCCTCCGTCAATGGCTTGCTTAGGAACAGAAATTTGGGGCTCAATTGTCGTAAGTCGAGGACGACTCGTAAATGGGTTTATTTTTGCATTTGAAGGTATTTCTTAAGAGATCGGAGTTCAATTTGACGTGGCTCCTTTCTTAAGAGGAGAAGTGGGGGGGGAGAAAATGGGAATTTCCCCGATTCCCATCTTTGTCAATATGTCTGACTTTGGAACTTTCTGGAAGGAAACGGGCAGGTGTGGCGTGGTAGTTGTTCCATATGCAAAAATTTAGGAATTGTATCACACCTCCCACACTCCTCTTCCTCTTTCCTTCCTGAACAGCAGGGAAGGCTGAGGAGAGACGGCGAAAAAAAAAACATTTCTCCCTGCTATTCGTCGAAGGACAAAGACCAAAGGAAATAAATCTTTAGCTTGGCACACAGAAGGGAACATTTAAAAAAAAAGGAAAAACGAGGACTCACACAAACACAAACACACAAACACACACCCTAAATAGGTTTTGTTTTCTCGGAGCCGTCAGGAAGGAAAAGAAAGATAAAACCTTTTGATGTGTCTTTTATTTTGATCAAACCTCAGGAAATGACCTCCAGGACATTATTTGCTCGTCTATCTCTGAAAAGTTTTTTTTTTTCCCCTCAAGGAAATACCGAAAGTCCTCAACGTACGACCATAACTGAGCCCAAAATGTGTGTCATTCAGTGAGTTTTGCCCCGCTCGTCTATCTCGGAAAAGGTTTTTTTTTTTTTCAAGGAAATACAGAAAGTCCTCAACGTACGACCATAACTGAGCCCAAAATGTGTGTCATTCAGTGAGTTTCGCCCCATTTTACGACTTTTCTTGACACTGTTGTTCAGAGAATCATCGACCTTCTTAAGTTAGTCAGACGGTCGTTAAGCGAATCCTACTTCCCCCATCGACGTTGCTTGTTGGAAGGTCGCAAAAGGGCAGCGTCCGAACCGGCTGAATCCACCTCTGCAAAAGGGGATCACGTGACACTGCGACCGTCATAAATATGAGTCCATTACCCAAGCGTCTGGATTTTGATCATGTGACCCATTTAGTGAGTTTTGCCCTGCTCGTCTATCTCGGAAAAGGTTTTTTTTTTCAAGGAAATACAGAAAGTCCTCAACGTACGACCATAACTGAGCCCAAAATGTGTGTCATTCAGTGAGTTTCGCCCCGTTTTACGACTTTTCTTGACACCGTTGTTCAGAGAATCAGCGACCTTCTTAAATTAGTCAGATGGTCGTTAAGCGAATCCTACTTCCCCCCCTACGACCAAGCGTCTGGATTTTGATCATGTGACCCTAGAGATTACGATCGTAAGTGTGAAAAATAAGTCATGAGTCCCTTTTTTTCAGTGCCGCCGTAACTTTGAACGGTCACCGTTGTAAATCGAGAACGATTCGGTTTTTTTAAAAAAATAGTATTTTATTGTAACCATTTTTAGGAAGCTAACTTTTTTTTTCAGAGGGATCCCAAAGCGGCCCACACGAGGGGCAAAAATACACAATAAATAACATTTTTATTTGCAAGAACAGATCAGCAAGAAGCAAAAAATTTTATTTTAATTTCCCCAACTAAAAGACGTTTTCAAAGGGTAGATGAGTTCGCCAAGGTGTGTTTTTTGTGGCTGAGACGGTTCCTTCCTCCCTTTAAAATATATTTTTTAAAAGGAAAATAGAAGCGGCTGGATTTTTTTTCCACATTTACTTTAATTTTCCTCGTTTTGCCCTCCTTTAGAGGATTCCGTCCACATGCAACAGAGCGACTGGCTAAAGGAATACGTGCTGAACGAAACGGGAAGAATTTATTACGGGACGGAAAGTCAGATCGGCGAGCGAACATGGAACTACGCGCAGGTAAGGTGACCTTTTTCGTCTTCTCGCCCCAGAAATATTTGGGGAGCAAATGGCCCTTGAAAGGACTCTGGCGGAGTTATAGGTATGTATCTCTACAAACCGCGGATTAGTTTTGGGCCACGTTTTGCTGTGAGGAGCTGCTGTGCGAGAAATTGGCGGCTATTTTGTTAAGGTTTGAAAAAGTGAGACGGCTAAGGAACCAGCAAGGAAATAGAAGATGTTCGAGGTGATTTTTAAAGAGGGAGAATGAGAGAGAGAGAGAAAGAGAAGGAAGGAAGGAAGGAAGGAAGGAAGGAAGGAAGGAAGGAAGGAAGGAAGGAAGGAAGGAAGGAAGGAAGGAGAGAGCAAGAGAGAGAAAGGAAGGAAGGAAGGAAGGAAGGAAGGAAGGAAGGAAGGAAGGAAGAAAGAAAGAAAGAAAGAAAGAAAGAAAGAAAGAAAGAAAGAAAGAAAGAAAGAAAGAAAGAAAGAAAGATAGATTGGACAGCCATTTGTTTGAAATGGTGTAGAATCTCCAGCTTAGGTGGGGGGGGGTGGACTAGATGACCTACAAGATCCCTTCCAACTCTGCTATTCTGTGTTCTGTATCAACAAAAGTTTTATTAGTGAAGAAGGGAGGGGAAGGGGAAAGAGGAAAGGAAAAGAGAGGAGAGGAGAGGAGAGGAAAGGAAAGGAAAGGAAAGGAAAGGAAAGGAAAGGAAAGGAAAGGAAAGGAAAGGAAAGGAAAGAAAGATAGAAAAATGAGGAAAGAAGGAAAGGAAAGGAAAGGAAAGAACAGAACAACAGAACAGAACGGACAAAAGGGAGGGAAGGAAAGGAAAGGAAAGGAAAGGAAAGGAAAGGAAAGGAAAGGAAAGGAAAGGAAGATAGAAAAAGGAGGAAAGAAGGAAAGGAAAGAACAGAAAAGAACAGAACAGAACAGAAAGGACAAAAGGAAGGAAAAGAAAGGGAAGGGAAGGGAAGGAAGGAAGGAAGGAAATGGGAATAAGAAGGGAGGGAGGGAGGAAGACAGACTGAAAACAATGCAAACATGGCTACATTTCTCATTAGGGCAGGGGAATCCCTGGAATGTGGTCAAAAAAGTCAAAATGGCCACCGCAATGGTGCAGTCATCGCCCAGAGAGGCCCTGGGAAGCCACGGTTCCCTGCTCCCATGACCTTCCTCCTTGTCTCCCCTCAGTTTGACCACGGGATCCTGGATGCTTGTTTGTTCATGCTGGATAAGCGGGGGATGCCTCACGCAAGCCGATCCGATCCGATCATGGTTTCCCGCGTCGTCTCGGCCATGGTGAGTGGTGAATGGCTTCCTCTCCCTTCCCAGGCTCTGACGAGGGATCCAGAACCTTCTTAAAGAAGGGAAAATGGCAATTATTATTTCATTTATATGCTTTGCCTTGTTTTGGTTCGCAGCTTCGATCAATTCTCCTCATCGTTTCCTTTCTTCAATATCCCATTTTATTTTCTGTATTCTACGTTTTCCTTTCTTTTCTCTCTCTCTCTTTCTTTTTCTTTCTCTCTCTTTCTTTCTTTCTTCTTTTTTGTCTTTGTCTTTCTCTCTCTTTCTCTCTCTTTCTCTTTCCCACTCTCTTTCTTTCTCTTTCTATCTCTTTCTCTTTTTTCTTTCTCTTTTTCTCTCTTTCTCTTTTTCTTTCTCTCTCTTTCTTTTTCTTTTTCTTTCTCCTTCTCTCTCTTCTTTTGCTTTCTTTCTTTCTCTTTTTCTTTCTTTCTCTTTCCCACTCTCTCTCTTTCTCTCTTTCTCTCTATTTTTTCTCTTTTTCTCTCTCTCTATTTTTCTTTCTTTCTTTTTCTTTTTCTTTCTCTTCTTCTTTTGTCTTTGTCTTTCTTTTTTTCTTTGTCTTTCTCTTTTTCACTCTCTCTCTTTCTTTCTCTTTCCCACTCCCTCTCTTTCTTTCTTTCTCTCTTTCTTTCCCTTTCTCTCTTTCTTTCTCTTTCCCACTCTCTCTCCTTCTCTCTCTCTCTTTCTCTTTCTTTTCTTTCTCTTTCTCGTTTCTTTCTATCTCTCTCTCTCTCTTTCTTTCTCTTTCTCTTTCTCTTTTCTTTCTCTTTCTCTGCCTCTTTCTATCTCTCTCTCTCTCTTTGTTTCTCTTTCTTCTCCTTGGGCATCAAACTAACTAAATAAATCCAAGCACAGCAATCACTTACCAACTGAGTGCAGGCAGTCCTCAGCTTATGACCACGATGGCGGTCATGCAAAAGCCGGTTTCGCTTAACAACGGTGTAACTAATTCCTGCATTGATTCACTTAACAACCGTCTCCCTTAGCAACATAACTTTTGGGCTCAATTGGGGTCGTAAGTCGAGGATTACCTGTCCCCAAACAAGAAAATAACGCCCTTCCTCAACTCTGCTTCTGTTTTTACCCACCTGTTCTGTTTGCAGAGATTTGCTAATAAGTTCTATTTTTTAAATATATATATATATATATATATTCCAAGATAAAAAAAATATATCACAGGTGCCACATTTTTCTTGATTTGCACATTTAATGAAGGTCTCTTCACCCACGTCTCTGCGGGAACGTGAAGCAGCCTTTGAACCTGATGAAATAATTAATCTATGAATTAATTGACGTGGATCTGGAATGGCAGGTTGGATCAGCCGGCTTCTGTTCTAGGAAGGCCATGTCAAGGCCTGCTTGTGTTTTCAGCCTGCCGTGCCGTGCCACCCCTTCATTGGGGTGCATCTCTTGCAATATTTGGGGAACAGGATAATTGCTTCCTTTCTCAAACGATTCATCAGAGCCGTTCGGTTCTCGTAAGGCCAGATTGTTGCCACACAATGCCTGAACCACACAAAACTATTCTTCAAAGGGCTATAATGCACGCGAGCTCAGCTCCGGCTGATTTTCGGGCCTTCTGGGCCCACTGGAAGTCAGCAAACAAGCCATTTCCGGCCTCCAGAGGGCCTCCGGGGGGAGGCGGTGGGGAAGGCCATTTTTGACCTCCCCAGGCTCCTAGAAAGGCTCTGGAGCCTGGAGAGGGCGAAAAACGGGCCTACTGGGCCCACTGTGCCATCGCGGGCCAAAAGCGGGGGAAGCGCGGAGGGGTCGCACATACACCCACACGGGGGTGAGGCGCATAGAATTATGGGTGTGGGCACGCGCGTGTGCGACCCCCCCACACACACTCCCCCCCGCTTTTGGCACACGATGGCAAAAAGGTTAGCCATCACTGCCCTACACCATTTCAGACAAATGGCTGTCCACTCTTCTTAAAAACCCCCAGAGATGGAACAACCACCGCTTCTGGTGGCGAGCTGTTCCACTGATTAATTGTTAAGAGGTTTCTCCGTCATTCCACGTTGCTTCTCTCCTCGATTAGTGGTTTCTTGAAGCCCTGCCTTCAGGAGCTTTGGAAAATAAGTAGTAGACTCCTTCCTCTTTGGGGCAGCCCCTCAAATATTGGAAGACTGATATAATGTCCCCTCAGTCCTTCTTTTTCTACCCAAATCCTGCAACCGTTCTTCGTGTGATTCGTGTGCTTTTCATCATCTTAGTTGCTTCTTCTCTGCCCTTTTTCCCAAATCTCAACAACATCTCTTTTGTAACGTGGTGACCGAAACTGGTTGCAACATTCCAGGAGTGGCCTTACTAAGGCTGTATCAAGCGGGTAGTAATACTTCCGGTGATTTTGATTCTACGCCTCTGTTTACACAACCGAGGATCGTGTTCGCTTTGTTATCTCACGGCTGCGGCCTCTCATACATATTCTTGCATTTAATTTCCTCCGACCTCTTCTGCTTTTCCTGTTCCGTTGCTCGCTCAGCAAATGGGTCGGCTCCCTCACCCCCGAGATAAATTCTTCTCACCGCAATCCGCCAAAAATGTATACCGTAATAAACTTGAAAGAGTCACAAATCTTGAGAAATCACACCAAGAGCCACAGAATTGACGGTGGAGAAACCACGCAGTAAGAGTTACAGGCAGGGGCGGGATTCAAAAAATTTTAGCAACCGGTTCTCCGCCCGGTTGCTGGGGTGGGCGTGGCCATGGTGGGCGTGGCCTACTCGCCCTCCTGCACCATGGCGGGAGGGGTGTTCGCCCTCCCCAGGCTCCGGAGGCTTTCCTTGAGCCTCAGGCGAAAACAGCCTCCCCCGGGCTTCGGAGGCCCTCTGGAGGTCAGAAACAGGCCCATTTCTGGACTTCCGGTACTTCCAGGAGGCCCGTTTTTCACCCTTCGAGAGCCTCCACGTAGGTGCTGCACTTACTTGGCATCCAAAACAAACTGTGTGGAGAGTCCTGGGAAGGGAGGGGTGGGCGGGGCCAGCCAGTCCTTGCAACTACCGGTTCGGCAAACCAGATGTAAAATTAGGATCCAATTTGCTCGAACCGGGCCGGACCGGTTGAATCCCAGCCCTGCTTACAGGCGTTAAAAAACAGAAATTCAGCCCCGGAAACGGGGAAAACCTTGAAAAATAATCTCAGATGTTTTACGCAAAGCAATGGGGTTTTTTTTAACGGACAGGTAGTCCTCGATTTATGACCAGAACGGAGAGCAGAAATTTGGTCGTTCAGTGAGCCACGCTTGATTTCACACCCCTTTTCCCAGGGTTGTTAAGCGAATCACTGCCATGGTTAAAATAAATGAATCAGGCAGTCGTTAAGCAAATCCGGCTGTTCCCCATTGACCTTGCTTGTCAGAAATTGCTTGGGAAGGTCACAACTGGGGAATCACATGATCCCATCATGCCACAACCATCGTAAATACGTACCGATTGTCAAATGTGCAAATTTTGCTCATGTGACTATAGGGACCTTGCAAGTTATAAGTGCGAGGACCGGTCATAAGTTACTATTTTCAGTGCCGTCGTAAGTCAAGGAGTCCCTGAAATGTTTTAATGCATGACCTATAAGTGATACACAACATTTCAACCTTTACTAACCTTCCTTCCTTCTCCTTTTTCCTCTTTTTGTTCCGCTTTAGTTTAGTTTAATTTATTTTTAAAAAAATTGGTTACTTCCTGCCTCTTTTTGTTTTCCATTGTTTGTCCAGCTTTTGCAATTTCTGTTTAAACATTTTTCTAGCTTTCGTATCGAATAAAATAAGTTGAACTGAAAAAAATAATAATAGGGAGGGAAGGGGAATATAGCATCAGGCTTTTAAAGCGGACGTCACCCCTTCGAGGTAGGCTTGATGGGGTATCCGACTCCATAAATATGGCTTTATAGAGATGGGTTAAAATATCATTTTTCAACCTGGCCAACTTGAAGTCGTGCGGACTTCAACTCCCAGAAGTCTTTGTTTTGCTGGCTGTGGAATTCTGGGAGTTGAAGTCCACATGTCTTTAAGTCTCCGAGGTTGAAAAACACTATATACAGGTCGTCCTCGATTTACGACCACAATTCAGCCCAATTTTTCTGTTGCTAAGTGAGACATTTGTTAAGTCAAGTTTGCCCCATGTTACGACTTTTCTTGCCACCTTTGTTAAGCGAATCCCTGCAGTTCTTGAATTAGTCACCTGGTCGTTAAGCGAATCCGGCTTCCCCGTGGACTTTGCTCGTCAGAAGGTCGCATAAGGGGATCCCGTGAGCTCGGGGACACTGCAAACCATGATAAACACGAGTCAGTTGCCAAGCGTCCGCATGTACGGTAAATCACGTGACTATGGGGATGCCGCAAGGGTCGTAAGTCTGAAAAGTGGTCCGAAGTCACATTTTTCAGGGCCGTTGTAACTTCGAACAGTCCCTAAGCGAATGTCGTAAGTCGAGGACTACCTGTACAGCTGTATATAAATAAGAATTGTGGTCCCCAACACGGTAGATGCATTTACCACCGGCCAGGTTAGCAAAGATGTTTAAAAACATGTCCGCCAGATGTTGGAAATGTAACCAGACACTGGGTACATATTATCACATGTGGTGGACATGCACAAAAGGAAAGCAATATTGGACAAAAATACATACACAGTTAGAAAAAAAACGTTAAAGCGGCACATAGATTGTAAGCCAGAAACATATTTTTGTTAGGTACTATACCTGAAAAGTATAATAAAAAAGGGAATTGATATTTAATATGACATGTTTTGACAGCTGCAAGAATTGTATTTGCATAATACTGGAAAAATGAGGAAGCACTTTCAGAAGAAGATATAATTTTAAAAAAAAATTAGACTGGGCTGAAATGGAGAGATTGACACTAAAAATAAGAGAAAAAGAAGATACAGAATATTTTCAAACATGGGACTTGTTTTACAAATGGTTGGATAATAGAACAGCTGTGGGTTTCAGATATTGTTCCCACCGGTTCGTCGCGCGGGCGCACGCTAGCTTTGCATGTGCACGCACCTTCTCCACATGCTCCCGGCCTCAAATATGTGCCTAAATAGGACAGCATAACTGTTGTGGCCCGTACGCGGCCTGTGCAGCTAGCAGCTGATTCAGACAGTGAGGAGGCTGGTGTGGTGCTGCGCCAGTAGCCTGTGCAGCTGGCCCTCGAGTCGGACAGTGAGGAGGCTGGAGAAGATGTGGTGCCAGAGGCAGGGATTCATGCAGGGCCTTCAGAACCTCCAGAAGCTCCCATAAGTGAAGAAGAAGAAGAGGAGGAGCCTCTTCTCGATGCACGGGTGCGCAGAGCTGCCAAAAGGCAGGAGTGGCTCCTCAGGAGGAGGTCTCCTCGAGAGTAAGGCTTGGGGCTAATTGGCCACTCCCTTAGCCTATTTAAGAAGGAACACCGACTGAAGCAATTTGCAGGGAACAACTTAGTTCACCTACCTTCGTGTCTGGTCTTGCTTATCTTACCAGCTTCCTGCAAATTGCTTCTGGGCATTCTGCCAACCACAGTAAGCTTTCAGTATTATTCTTTGAATTCTTGGCAGCTGTTAATGCAGTTAATTAACAGCCGTTGTTGTAAAAAACTGGTTTATTTAGTAAACTGAGGTTTGAACGGAGTTTGTGTGTGCTGCGTTCTTTGGGGTCCGTAGCTGGAGCAGAACAATAGCGCCGGGGCAGGTGGGCGAGCCCACCCGCAATCTCCGCTAACTGTTAAAAAAACAACAACCCAACACCGTAGATTGTTGTGGCCGTGTTTCGATTCATGACAATATTTGTGTTTCCTCCCAGGTGAACTCTCTAGACGACAACGGTGTTCTCGTCGGAAACTGGACGGGGGATTACTCCCGCGGCACGAACCCTTCGGCCTGGGTGGGCAGCCGAGACATCTTGCTGAAGTACCTCCGTACCGGTTACCCCGTCCTCTACGGGCAGTGCTGGGTGTTTGCGGGCGTCGTGACCTCAGGTAACTGGTGTTCGCTGTTGACGTGGGGAGGGTTGCGGAAAAGAAAAGAAGGAAGAACATCAGGGGTAGGGGGCCGTAGATTGTGACGTTGTGGGTGTCTTCATCCCAGGAGGTTTTGAAGAAGAGATTGGACAACCAAGTTTCTCTGAAACGATGTAGGGTCTCCTGCTTGAACAGGGGGCTGGACTGGAAGACCTCGAAGGTCCCTTCCATCTCTTTTATTCTGTTATTCCTCCCCCTCCTCCTTCTCCTTCTCCTCCTCCTCCTGCTACTATTTTTTAAGAAGAAATTGGACATTTGTCTGGAATTGTATAGGGCCGTGATGGCGAACCTATGGCACGCGTGCCACAGGTGGCACACGGAGCCATATTTGTGGGCACGCGTGAGAGCGTTGCCCTAGCTCAGGTCTAGCATGCATGCGTGCACTGGCCAGCTGATTTTTGGGCCTTCTGCCCCCCCCCCCCCCCCCGGAAATTTGGAAATGGGCCGTTTCCGGCCTCCGGAGGCCCTCCAGGAGATGGGGAAGGCTGTTTTCGCCCTCCCCAGGCGCCAAGAAAGCTTCTGGAGCCTGGGGAGGTGAAAAATGAGCCTACCAGGCCCACTCGCATGCCAAAAGTGGGGGGAGCGTGGGGAGGATTACGTGCACATGCACAGGAGGTGGGGCACATTGAATGATAGGTGTGGGCACATGTGCTCCCGCCGCTTTTGGCACACAACGGCAAAATGGATAGCCATCACTGGTATAGGGTCTTCTGTTTAAGCAGGGAGTTGGACTAGAAGACCCCCAAGGTCCCTCCCAATTTTGTTATCTGCTATAACATGGTCCTGATCTTTCCTTTTAAAAGATCCTGAGGGGAAAAAAAAGAGTAATTATTAATTATTTCTTGATGGCGACAAGCAGGCCAGTCCGTTCCCAGCCAGCGGAGGTAGTCCTCGCCTTACGACCACACTTGAGCCCAAAATTCCCCTTGCTCAGCAAGACACTTGTTACGTGAGTTTTGCCTCGTTCTACGACCTTTCTGGCCACCGTCGTTAAGCGAATCACCGCATTTGAGAAGTTAGCAACACCGTTGTTAAGTGGATCTGACTTCCCCATTGGCTTTGCTGGTCAGAAGGTCGCAAAAGGGGGATCAACTGACCCCGGGCCACAGCCACCGTCGTAAATATGAGTCGGTGGCCAAGCATCTAAATTTTTATCAAGGGTGAAAAAAACCGGTCCTAACTCCTAAGTCATTTTTTTTCCAGTGCCGCCGTAACTTCAAGCGGTCACTAAACAAACGGTCGTAAATTGAGGATTAGCTATAACTGCCGATGATCAGCAGAAAACAGGCAGGCTCAGTTCACATGACCTGTGTGAAGGTGATGATTTCACGACATCACAACTCAGGAATTTTAAAAGAGGAGTTTATGCAGTGATGTCATTAAGGGGGCGGGGCTTACATGGCATACATTAATTACCCTGGGCGGTTCTGATCATTTATGCATCTGATAATGAATTCCCAGAAATTTTTCTTCGCTCATCAAATGATGCCAGAATAAATCAACTACAGGTAGCACGCCCCTTAACCAGCCCAAAATGTCTACTGCGGAGTGAAACATTTGCGTTCTGTCCCATTTTATGACTTTTCTTGCCACGGTTGTTAAGTGAACCGCTGCCGTTATTCATGGTTATTAAGCAAATCCGCTTTCTCCATTGACTTTGCTTGGGCGTCATAAATACGAATCGCGTGACCGCCGGGATGCCCACAACGGTCGTAAATGTGAAAAACGGCCCTAAAGTCACTTTTTTTCGGTGACGTCGTTACTTCAAACGATCACTAAATGAACTGTAGTTGTAAGTCGAGGGCTTCCTGGATGTGATGTTCACATGTTGTGCTGAATCACACGATTCCTGATTCCATTTGAGCACAGGCTGCATGTGGTGCGACCTCAAGCCACGATACAGGTACGGTAGTCCTCGACGTACTACCACAATCGGCCCCCGGAATTTCTATCTGATCTGAAGCCAAGCGGCTGTGAAACGCGTCCCTTCCAATTTTACGACTTTTCCCCCCCACGGTTGCGAAGCCAATCACTGAGATTGGTTAAGCGAATCACATGTCGTTAAGTGAATCCGGCTTTGACTTTCCTTGTCGGAAGATTATTGGGACGGTCACAAATGGAGATCACATAACCCCGTTATAAATACATGCCAGTTGCCAAATGCCCAAGTTTAAAATCGTGCGAGCCTGTGGACGCCGCCCCCATTGTAAGCGCGAGGACTTGTTGTAAGTCACTTTCTTCAATGCTGTCGTAACTTTGAGCGTTTGCGAAATGAACGGTTGTAAGTCGAGGGCTAACCTGCATTACTGGCCAAACACGTGGGTTCGCATGAGCCTCGCTGCTCGATCCTGAATCTTTGCAAATATTCAGGAGAGCAAATATCACCTTCAAAAAATCCCGCCAACTTTTTGGATACCGGTCGAGAATAACCACTAGGCCTCTCTGCTGATACCCTTCCTCTCTCTCCCTCTTCCTCCTCAGTTCTGCGGTGCCTGGGCATTGCCACCCGGACTGTCACCAATTACAACTCGGCGCACGACACGGACGTCAGCCTCACCATGGACATCTACTTTGATGAGAATATGAAGCCCCTGGAGCACCTCAACGCTGACTCTGTGTGGTGAGGACACGAGACCTCCTCCTCCTCCCTCTCCTCCCCCTCCTTCCCCTTCTCCATGGGTGTTCAGGTGGTGAGGAGAAGGACAAATCTGCAGAGAAGAGCAACTAAGATGATGAAGGGCCTGGAGGCTAAAACATATAAAGAATGTCTATGACTTTGACTATGACTCCTCCTCCTCCCTCTCCTCTTCCTCCTCCTCCTCTTCCTCCTCCTCTTCCTCCACCATGGGTGTTCGGGTGGTGAGGAGAAGGACAAGTCTGCAGAGAAGAGCAACTAAGATGATGAAGGGCTTGGAGGCTAAAACATATAAAGAATGTCTATGAGACTTTCACTATGACTCCTCCTCCTCCCTCTCCTCCTCCTCCCTCTCGTTCTCCTCCTCCCTCTCCTCCTCCTCGTCCCCCTCCTCCATGGGTGTTCAGGTGTTGAGGAGAAGGACAAGTCTGCAGAGAAGAGCAACTAAGATGATGAAGGGCCTGGAGGCTAAAACATATAAAGAAAGTCTATGACTTTCACTATGACTCCTCCTCCTCCTCTTCCTCCTCCTTCTCCATGGGTGTTCGGGTGGTGAGGAAAAGGACAAGTCTGCAGAGAAGAGCAACTAAGATGATGAAGGGCCTGGAGGCTAAAACATATAAAGAATGTCTATGACTTTGACTATGACTCCTCCTCCTCCCTCTCCTCTTCCTCCTCCTCCTCTTCCTCCTCCTCCTCTTCCTCCTCCTCCTCCTCCTCCATGGGTGTTCGGGTGGTGAGGAGAAGGACAAGTCTGCAGAGAAGAGCAACTAAGATGATGAAGGGCTTGGAGGCTAAAACATATAAAGAATGTCTATGAGACTTTCACTATGACTCCTCCTCCTCCCTCTCCTCCTCCTCCCTCTCGTTCTCCTCCTCCCTCTCCTCCTCCTCGTCCCCCTCCTCCATGGGTGTTCAGGTGTTGAGGAGAAGGACAAGTCTGCAGAGAAGAGCAACTAAGATGATGAAGGGCCTGGAGGCTAAAACATATAAAGAATGTCTATGACTTTCACTATGACTCCTCCCTCTCCTCCTCCTCCTCCCTCTCGTTCTCCTCCTCCTCTTCCTCCTCCTCCTCCCCCTCCTCCATGGGTGTTCGGGTGGTGAGGAGAAGGACAAGTCTGCAGAGAAGAGCAACTAAGATGATGAAGGGCCTGGAGGCTAAAACATACAAAGAATGTCTATGACTTTGACTATGACTCCTCCTCCTCCCTCTCCTCCTCTTCCTCCTCCTCCTCCTCCCTGGGTGTTCGGGTGGTGAGGAGAAGGACAAATCTGCAGAGAAGAGCAACTAAGATGATGAAGGGCCTGGAGGCTAAAACATATAAAGAATGTCTATGAGACTTTCACTATGACTCCTCCTCCTCCCTCTCCTCCTCCTCCCTCTCGTTCTCCTCCTCCCTCTCCTCCTCCTCGTCCCCCTCCTCCATGGGTGTTCAGGTGTTGAGGAGAAGGACAAGTCTGCAGAGAAGAGCAACTAAGATGATGAAGGGCCTGGAGGCTAAAACATATAAAGAATGTCTATGACTTTCACTATGACTCCTCCCTCTCCTCCTCCTCCTCCCTCTCGTTCTCCTCCTCCCTCTCCTCCTCCTCCTCCCCCTCCCCCATGGGTGTTCGGGTGGTGAGGAGAAGGACAAGTCTGCAGAGAAGAGCAACTAAGATGATGAAGGGCCTGGAGGCTAGAACATACAAAGAATGTCTATGACTTTGACTATGACTCCTCCTCCTCCCTCTCCTCCTCTTCCTCCTCCTCCTCCTCCCTGGGTGTTCGGGTGGTGAGGAGAAGGACAAATCTGCAGAGAAGAGCAACTAAGATGATGAAGGGCCTGGAGGCTAAAACATAAAGACTGTCTATGGAGATTCCCAGTCATCCAGGTCATGGTTGCCGCAAAGCTGCTTTTTCAAGAGGCTACTGGACTTTCTGGTTTTTCCTTGACGACATTTCACTTCTCCTCCGAGAAGCTTCTTCAGCTCTGACTGGATGGTGTGGAATGGAAGGATTCAGTCAGAGCTGAAGAAACCTCTCGGGTGAGAAGCGAAACGTCTTCAAAGAAAAACAAGAAAGTCCAGTTGCCTCTTGAAAAAACACCTTTGGGTCACACGAAGAATGGATGGACATGTCTTGATGGACCAGGGATGACATGATAGCAGTCTTCCAATATTTGAGGGGCTGCCACAGAGAAGATGGGATCAATCTGCCCTAATTTGTTTTTTTTTTTCAAAAGGTAACTGGACTTTCTTAGTTTTTCCTTCAAGACGTCTCGCTTCTCATCCAAGAAGCTGACTTCTTCCATCAGAACCGAAGAAGCTTCTTGGACGAGAAGCAAAATGTCTTCAAGGAGAAACGAAGCCCACTTGCCTTTGGAAAAAAACACTTTTGGGACAACCATGACCTCGACGACTGCGAATCTCCATAAATAAGGAGTCAACCTGTTCTCCTGAAGGCAGGAGAAGAAGCAACGGACGGAAACTAACCAAGGAGAGAAGCAACCTAGAAATAAGGAGAAATTTCCTATCGGTGAGAACAATTAATCAGTGGAACTGCTTGCCACCAGAAGTTGTGGGTGCTCCATCACTGGAGATTATTAAGACTTGACAACGGTTTCTCTGAAATGGCATAGGGCAGGGGTCTGCAAACTTAAACACTCAAAGAGCCATTTGGACCCGTTTCCCACAGAAAAGAAAACACCGGGAGTCACGAAACCCTTCCCGTCCCTGACTATTTCTTGAGCGGCCATAAAAACTAGCATATGTACTTGAATTAAACATTCTATTTTCTTCCGAAACTTTTCTTTTCTTGGATTTATCCACGGTTTTCAACCGGGGGTTGAAAAGCTCAATAAATCGCGTGCTGTGGCAGATGTCGCACATTGGTGGTTGTGACACATATTTTGAGTAACAGGGCGCCGCAACAGAGGGGTGAAAGAGCCACATGCGGCTCCAGAGCCGCAGGTTGCCGACCCCTGGCATAGGGTCTCCTGCTTGAGCAGGGGGTTGGACTAGAAGACCTCCGAGGTCCCTTCCAACTATGCACTGAACCCTTGAATTTCCTCCCTTGGATGCAGGAATTTCCATGTCTGGAACGACTGCTGGATGACGAGACCGGATCTGCCTTCGGGGTTCGATGGGTGGCAAGTGGTGGACGCAACCCCTCAGGAGTCCAGCAGTGGTAAGTTTGGGGTGGTGAGAAAGATCTCTTGTGAAATGGGTTCTCTAACCTTGGAAACCCTTGAGAAGGTTCTAGATCAAGGGTATCAAACTCAAGGCCCGGCCGCGAGCCGAATTCGGCCTGCGGGGTGCTTAGATCTGGCCCGCGGGGCTACCCTGGGAATGGTAAAGGACCAGCCTGTGGTACCTCTGCCAGCGAAAACAGAGTTTGGATGGTTCGCGCCCTCCTGGCCACACCCCCTGCATGCGGCCCTCCCGAGCTCCATTTTCGCTGGCAGAGGTACCATGGGCCAGTCCTTCGGTGTTTCCAGGGCGGCCCCGCAGGCCAGATCTAAGCACCCCACAGGCCGGATCCAACTTGTGGGCCGGGGAGAGCATGGCCAAGGGGGCACAGCAGTGGTGGGATTCAGCAGGTTCTATCAATTCAGGCGAACCGGTAGTATCGACTGCGGTAGGCCCCGCCCACGCGCCCGGACATAATGCCGTCCTATTTAGCCACATTTTGGAGGCCGTGCGCATCCATGGAAGGTGTGTGTGTGAACAAAGCACATGCGTGGAAGGAGCGTTCACATCTGCGAACCGGTAGGGGAAAGTCAGTGAATCCCACCTGTATGTGGGATTTCCCACGGTAGGGGAAAGTAAGTGAATCCCTCTGTCAGCGTTTTCGCTGACAGAGGACTGCAGGAGGCCGTTGCAGCTGAAAACTGAGCTCTGACCACGCCCCCTGGCCACGCCCCCCCCGAGGTCAAACACAACCCTGATGTGGCCCTCAATGAAATCGAGTTTGACACCCCTGTTCTAGATTGAAAGTGCCTCCTGAAGTTGTAAATGCTCCAACACACTATTTTTAAGAAGATTTGTCTGAAGTGGTGTAGGGTTTCCTGCCTGAGCAGGGCATTGGACTAGAAGACCTCCGAAGTCCCTTCCAACTCTGTTATTCTACTCTTCTCCGTTTCCTTTCTCGCGTTCACCTCCCGTCTTTTCCCACAGGGATCTTCTGCTGTGGGCCCTGCTCCGTGGAGGCCATCAAGAACGGTCTGGTCTACATGAAGTACGACGCTTCCTTCTGCTTTGCCGAGGTGGGTCTTCCTTTTAGCGCCGAGCAGATCTGAGGAGGCTCGGTGTCGAGATCGGTCCTTCAGGCCCGGCGGGGAGAAAAATCGGCAGGAAGGGCGGATTGGTGACCCTTTGTCTCCTCAGGTGAACAGCGACAAGGTGTATTGGCAACGCCAAGGGGACGGCAGCTTCAAGATCGTCTACGTAGAAGAAAAAGCCATCGGCCATCTCATCAGCACCAAAGCCGTAGGATCCCATCAGCGGCAAGACATTACCAGCCTTTACAAGCACCCCGAAGGTAAGGGAACGTTGAGCGGGGAAGAATTGGCACAGTAGTGACAAAAGGACAGGCAGTCCTCGACTTACAGTGGCTCGTTTAGGGACCATTCGAAATTACAATGGAAAAAGTAACTGATCGCTGTTTTTCACACTTGTGACCGTTGCGGCATCCCCATGGTGATGAGTTCAAAATTCAGATGCTGGCAACCGACTCGTATTTTATGACGGTTGTAGCGATCCCGGGGTTACGTGATGCCTTTTTGTGACCTTCTGATCAGCAAAGTCAGAGGGGAGGCGTGATTCCCTGAACGACCATGTCATTAACTTCACAACTGCAGTGATTCACTCACTCGTAAAATAAGGCAAAACTCACTAAACAAATGTCTCACCAGAACAACAGAAATTGTGGGTCGAAAGTTTGGGTGAGGACTTTAATCATGGTCGTAAGTCGAGGACTACCCCAGGTAGCATCTATTTGTTGATTATCCTAAAAACGGCGTATTTCCTCAAGGTCTTCTTCAGATCTCTCTCTTTGAGGATTGAGGAGAGGGGCCTCTTTTCGAATCCTCCATCCTTTCTCCCCGCAGGATCGGAAGCCGAGCGCAAAGCGGTAGAAACAGCCGCCAAGCACGGCACCAAGGCCCACATCTACACCAACAAAGAGTGGGGAGAAGACATCTCGGTGACGGTCGACACCCAGGAGGCCTACACCGGACAGGACATTTCCTTGAGGGTCATCCTGAAGAACCGGAGTTCCATGCCTCGCAACGTCTCTCTCAACCTCTTTGTGGCGGTCATGTATTACACGGGAGTCACCAGCAGCAATTTTAAACAGGAGCAGCGGCAGGTCCAGGTTCCTGCAGGAGGAGGTAACCATCTCCGGCTGCCTGAGGCATGGCATCTGGTGCCAAAACTGGGAGGGCCCCCAAGGCGGTTGAGGGTGTTGGAATTCATTGTTGGAATGTATCTTTTTGCGAGAGCTATGGTAGTATTCAGCCAATAGATGGCAATGTTTGCAAGTTTGGATCTATGGTATATATATCTCCTGTTACAGTTAAAATAGCTGAGCAGTAAAGCACATTGTGACTGTGCTCCTTGTTTGAGCTGTGCTATTTCTAACAAAGGGCCACCTCCTTCATAGATTGTCAGGAAGGAATGGGTTCGCGATGCAGAATGGCCTGGCCAAAACACGGAAACCTTGGTATTTGTTTATCCTGAGGGTCTCTACTTACCTGACCCCACATTTGTCTCCTTTCCTTCTCACAGCTCAACAGGTTCCGATGGTCATCTCCTATCCCGAGTACAAGCCCCATCTGGTGGACCAAGGAGCCATGAAGCTCAGCATCTCCGGGAAAGTAACCGAAACCGGACAGGTCATCGCAAAGGAGCACACTTTCCGTCTTCGCACCCCGGACCTCACCATGACGGTACGACACGGACTCTTGGCTGTCCTCACCAGCCACGTCCGACAAACTAGGTTGGACAAGGCTGGTGAGATCTTCTGAGCCCAGGAGACTAGGATTCTCAGGAGATGTTGCTTAGGGAAATATTCCTGCAACCGTTCTTCATTTGTTCCCTTTTTGTCACTGTCGCGAATGAAAAAAAAAACTCCACAGCCGCTCTTCGTATTTACGGCCTTTGCCGATCTGTCAAGCCCAGGAACGCTAAAGGAAGGTCATAAACACTATCACGGTTTCACTTAGTGACTTCTCCTCATAACGACTGGGGCCAAATTGTGGTTGCTAAAAGGCGGTGGTTTAGTCAGCCGCAGCTGATTTTATGATGTATTTGGCCGCAGCTGTTCCACGAAGCAGTGCCATTATTAAGCGAATCGTGCGGTTGTTAAGTGAATCTGGCTTCTCCCGTTCGCTTGTTAAGCGAATCATGTGGTTGTTAAGTGAATCTGGCTTCTCCCGTTCGCTTTTGCTTCGCGAGTTGGGAAGGTCAAAAATGGCGATCGCGTAACCCCGGCAACCATTGCGAATGCATGGTGGTTGCCAAGCGCCTGAATTTTGATTGCGCGACCGTGGGAATTCTGGCCCGGTTGTAAATGCGAGGACCGGTCATAAGGCACAAATCACATTTTTCAGTGCTTCGAACGGTCACTGAGTGAATACAGGGCTACCTGTGTTCTCTTTTACGGCCTCCGGAGGTTCCATTCACAACCCACTTGGTGCCGTTATCCTTCATTGTCTCTCATCCGCTTCCTCTCTTCTCCACAGCTGCTGGGCCCAGCCATCGTTGGACAAGAGACTCAAGTCCAGATCGTCTTCAAGAACCCCCTTCCTGTAGTTTTGACCAACGCCATTTTCCACATGGAAGGATCCGGACTCTCGACTCCCAACACAATGACCGTCGGGTGAGTAGACCTGTAAAAAAGCTGCCTATTGTGGTGTTTTTGCTCTTCCTGTGATCCGGTGCCCACACCCAAAGTTCAATGCCCCCCTGCCCCACCCCCACCCCCCACGCATGGGGGGTGGGGGTTTATTTTATTTTATGATTTTATTTTTTTTTTTATTTTATTTTATTATTTTTTTATTTTATTTTATTTTATTTTATTTTATTTTATTATTTTATTATTTTATTTTATTTTATTTTATTATTTTATTTTATTTTATTTTATTTTATTTTATTTATTGGGCCAATGTTCATCAGCCGCATGGTGCTTTTCAAAGGACAGGTCTTTGCAATCCTAAATTGAAAACAAAAGTAGGAATTATTCTGCCTTCTAAAGCCGGGGTCTCCAACCTTGGCAACGTTAAGGCTTGTGGACTTCAACTCCCAGAATTCCTCAGCCAGGAAGCTTGTTGGCTGAGGAATTCTGGGAGTTGAAGTCCACAAGCCTTAAAGTTGCCAAGGTTGGAGACCCCTGCTCAGTGGTGGGTTGCTCCCGGTTCGTACCGGTTCGCAAGAACTGGTAGTAAAAATTTGTAGTAGTTCCGAGAACCAGTAGTAACATTGGCTGGCCACGCCCCCGAACCAGTCCCAGGCCCGGTCGCCGCTCACTTACCCCGCCCACCTCATCAGAGGCTTTTTATTTTTTACTTTTAAAAGCATTTTTTCTACAACCTCTTCGGCCAAAAAAATGCTTTTAAAAGTAAAAAAAAAAAAAAAGCCTCTGATGATCCCACGGCTCAGCTGGGAACGTCAGAGGCTTTTCAAAGCATTTTTTCTACAACCTCCTCAGCCGAAGAGGTGGTTTAAAAAAATGCTTTGAAAAGCCTCTGACGCTCCCAGCTGAGTCGCCTGATCGGCAGAGGCTTTTCAAAGCATTGTTTTCTGCAACCTCTTCGGCCGAAGAGGTGGTTTAAAAAAATGCTTTGAAAAGCCTCTGACGATCTCAGCTGAGTTGCCTGATCGGCAGAGGCTTTTCAAAGCATTGTTTTCTGCAACCTCTTAAGGTTGTAGAAAAAATGCTTTTAAAAGTTAAAAAAAAAAAAAGTTGGCCACGCCCACCCAGTCACATTACCTCCCCACCAAGCCACGCCCACAAAATAAGCCACGCCCACAGAACCAGTCGTAAAAAAAATTAGAACCCACCTCTGCCCCTGCTCTAAAGGGTCTTATTACCTGGCAAATAATTATTAATACCTATCAAACCGTGAAAAAATATTTAGAAGAATGGAAAATGCAATGAAAACAGGGGAAGAATGAATTAAAACCACTCAGTGTTTCTCAACTGGGGATGGGCGGACTTCAGCTCCCAGGATTCCCCAGCCAACCCAGCATTTTAAGTACATTTTAAAGTTACCAAGGTTGAGAAACACTGAGGTAAAAACTATTATTTCCATCATAAAAGACCTTCCTGGGGGAGGAGGAGGAAAAAAAACCTTTACGACGGGTGCTTTAAAGAGGAAAAGGAACACGCGATTTTGACGGAGAAAGAAAATAACCGTTTCTTAAAATGGGTACATTTTAAGAGGTCACCTGGACCAAATCCCTCCTGGGTGAAGTACCCACAAGAGAAGACCATCTTGGACAGATTTCCAAACAGAGAAATCAGGGGAAAGTGACAAAAACAACCAATCATGCCCTCTGCACATGTGCAGATTTTTTTTTTCCTAAATATCTCCGCTCAGTCCCCACTTCCATATTCCTAGGTTCATTAACATTCCCTTGGTACATTAATTTCAAGTACAGGTAGTCCTCGGCTTACGACCAGAATTGACACCCCCCCCCAAATGTCCGCTGCGACCCGAGACATTTCTTAAGTCAGTTTTGGCCCTTTACGAATTTTCTTGCCGCAGTGACTCACTGCCGTTGTTAAATTAAGTGAGCCGGTTGTTAAGTGAATCTGCCTTCCCCGTTGACTTGGCCGGTCGGAAGGTCGCAAAAATGGGATCGCGTGACTCCGGGACGCTGCAAACCGTCATAAATGTGAGTCGGTTGCCAAGCGTCTGAATATAAATCACGGGGAGACTGCAACGGTCATGTGTTTAAAATGGTTGTAAGTCACTTTTTTCGGGGCCGTTGTCACCTCAAAAGGTCACTAAACAGTTATAAGTTGAGGACTCCCTGTACTATTTCTCCTTGTGCATAATTTTCCCTGAGCGGGATTCGCAAACATGACCCAAAAATGTCTGTTTTCACGTTTCAGGGATATCGGTCCAAATCAAACGGTTCGACTCTGCCAGAACTTCACCCCGCTGCGTGCCGGACGTCGCCAGTTGGCTGCCAGCTTGGACAGCCCACAGCTCTCCCAAGTCCATGGCGTGTTGACCATCGACGTGGCCCAGAATCCTCCACCGGGCCCGTCGGCCTCTCCTGCACCTGCCCGAGGTTCTCCCGCCCGGGGTCGTAGCTCCCCCGGCCGTACCCGAGGCTCTCCTGCGGCCACTCGGGCCTCACCCAGAAGGCAACCTGCCAACCACAGCGCCCCAACCAATGCCAACACAAACGCCAACACAAATGCACGGGGTACCCCCAGCCGCCAGCCCAATTCCGGGGCGGCTGCCGCCTCCAGGCCAGGGGCCGCGGGGCGGCCTGTTTGAGCCAGCTCTTCGCCGCGGTGCCGAGTGTGATGTCACAGCACAGCAGAACCGGGTGGCAAAGAGAAGAGGGGGGGCCCTTGCCCGAACCACGGAACCACAGTGGGGTGTGCCGAGCCCACGAGGCCGGTGAAAAAAATGTATCTCCTGGGGGTGAACTTCCAGAAACTTCTCCACCTTTTCATCCACCGATTTCTCTTTTCTTCGTTTTCGCTCCACCGTTTTTCCTGCAAATATTTTTTTTTTCCCCACATATCCGGTCGAATTGCAATTTCTAGAGTTGAGACCACCGTCGGGTGCAATCAAAGCATCTTCCTTCTTTCACACAGTTCACTCGAGATGTGGGTTGAAGACTCGGCTGCCCCCTCCAGCTCTGGGACCCCATCACTCCCTCCCCACTGCCCCAGGGGTGCCAGCCACTCACCCTTTGCAAAGAACCCCTCGTACGTTTATTACTTGACACAGTAATTTTTCACCGTGAAATTTATTCCCTTCTTTAAACGCACGCCGATCTTCACTTGCGCACGCTTGCTTCCATTAATGGTGCAAAAAGCTCCGGAGAAGTTCTGGAGAACTTCCCGACGGAAAAGCGATAAATTGATTTTTTTTTTTTTTCAAATTATTATTCCCTAAAATGCGTGGTGGGGCTTCTCACTTGAGCCAAAGGAATTTTCTAGGAATTTTTCCCCATTTCTTTCTTTGTTTGGAGAGATTCAAAGGGCGGGGGGAGGTTGGGTGGGTGGGATTTTAGTAGCTTTCCTTATTTTTCAGGAAGTTTTATTTAAGGGCGAAGTCGAAATCCGATTGCGGGCTTCTGCCATTCATGCAGTTAAAATGTAGGCAAATTAAAAGTGTCAAAAGAGCTGATCATGTAATCCTAAAGCAGTTTTTAATTACTACCGAGATCTTTACTCTTCGTTATGTTTCTATCGTACTGCATTTAACCTATATGGACAACGAATGAAGCAACAACAAAAAAAAAGAAAGAAAAAAGAAAAACTGTATTTTTGTGTGTGTGTTCGTACTAATATAGGTATTTATTTGAAAATAAATGATTTTTAACTCCTAGCGTGCTTTTTTAAAAAAATAACGTCGTTTTATGTTTTTCGGAAGTCGTTTCAGGTGGTCACTCGGTCATAAAGTTTGTGGGTTGTGAGCAGAGTTGATATTCGAATGGAGAATATGGGAGAACCGGTAGCAGAAATCGCTTTAATAGGTCGTCCTCGACTTACAGCAATTCATTTAGTGACCTTGAAGTTACAACGGCACTGAAAAAGTGACTTAGGACCGGTTTTTTCACACTTACGACCGTTACAGCCTCCCCTTGGGTCAGGCGATCCAAATTCAGACGCTTGGCCCATGACCCGTATTTACGATGTCCCCGGGGTCACGTGCTCCCCTTATGTGACTTTCTGACAAGCAAAGACAGCGGGGAAGCCAGATTCACTTACTGTATTTTTCGGACTATAAGACGCACCTAAATTTAGAAGAGGAAAACAACAAAAAAAATGTTTTTGGCTTCCCTTTTTTGGCGGCCTTTTTTTCGGCCCATTTTTGGGGCTTTTTTCAGCCCATTTTGGGGGCTTTTTAAAGCCCATTTTCAAGGCTTTTTTCTGCCTATTTTTGGGGCTTTTTCTGGCCTGTTTTCGACGCTTTGTTTGGCCCGTTTTTTAGGCTTTTTTTGGCCTGTTTTGGGGGCTTTTTTCAGCCCATTTTGGGGGTTTTTTTCAGCCCATTTTGGGGGGCTTTTTTCAGCCCATTTTCAAGGCTTTTTTTCTGCCTAATTTTGGGGCTTTTTTGGCCTGTTTTTTAGACTTTGTTTGGCCCGTTTTTTAGGCTTTTTTGGCCCGTTTGGGGGGCATTTTTTCGGTCCGTTTTTGAGGCTTTTTTCGGTCTGTTTTTGAGGCTTTTTTGGCCCGTTTTCGAGGCTTTTTTTGGCCCATTTTTGAGACTTAGTTTGGCCCGTTTTAGAGGCTTTTTCAGCCCATTTTTGAGCCTTTTTCAGCCTGTTTTTGAGGCTTTTTGGCCCGTTTTTGAGGCTTTTTTCAGCTTGTCTTCAAGGCTTTTTTCCGGCCCGTCTTCAAGGTTGTTTGGCCCGTTTTTGATGCTTTTTTCAGCCCATTTTTGAGGCTTTTTGGGCCTATTTTCGCGGCTTTTTTTGGCCCGTATTCAAGGCTTTTTACGGCCCAGTTTTTAGACTTTTTTCAGCCCGTTTTTGAGGATTTTCACCCCCTTCTGGGAGACAAAAAACTACATCATAGTCCAAAAAATCCGGTAACAACCATTTTGCTAACTTAACAACTGCAGTAATTCACGTAACAACCCTGGCAAGAAAAGTCATAGAATGGGCCGAAACTGACGTAACAACTCTCTAGTTTAGCAAAGGAAATTTTGAGTTCGATTGCCGTCCTAAGCCAGTCCTTGTCTTTGGCATGTTTTAGCCAGTTTTTATAAGATTCTACATTTCTTTGGAGAACTTTCTTTGCTGCTTCAAAGAATTAGAACACATTAATAAAAGAAACTCCTAGTTACTGGAAACATTACTCACAGAGGCTCCCCCTCTCTTGGTGCCATCAGAACTGAGGTCCACTTTCAGTTCTCACTTATCATTCTGGTCACTTTTAATTCTTTGCTGCAACTATAAAATTCAGAATGGCGAGCCAAAATACCGGCTGCACTTTTATCGGAAATGGCACCGTAGTTGCTGGGCTACCGAACCACAAATTTGTGCAAATCTTTGTAAAGCTGTTCCATCTTCCGCAAAACGTTGAGTCTACCTTCTAGTTCCCTATTTTTACGATCACTGAACTAACCCTTTCTGCAGGGGTGAAATCTTCCCTACCAGTTCGGAAGTGTGCGCTCTGCCCGTGCGCGTTGTGTGCGATTTTGGACCCTCTGTGCATGCGCAGAGTGTCAAAAACAGGTTAAAACCAGGAAGTAACGACGTCTGGGCGGGTGGGTGGAGCCTCGCTCTGCCGCCACTACCGGTTCGTCGAACCACGCGCCGCCACCGCTATCGGTTTCCCCGAACCGATACAAACCGGTAGCATTTCAGCCCTACCTTTCTGAAAAACTTTGCCAAGAAAACTGTAGGGACTTGCCCAGGCCGCCTTCAAGAACTGAACGCAATTGAACAGAAGAAATATATACTCTTGGAAGAAATATCCTTCTTCCAAGTGTGGAGAAAGACACTGGAAACATGATGGCTGATTGGAAAGATGGTTTTTAATGGTGGGCGGGACGACATGGGTTTGAGGTCCTGGGCAAAAAGCACATGGTTGAGAGACAGAGAGATTGATACCCTCTGTTGGGCTTTGAATTTGAGCTTGTATTCTGATTGGTTGTCAGACTCCCATGGGGCCATGCAGGGGTAACTTTGTAGATTGTCTGTGTCCCAAGCTTGGTTAAGCCATGCTGGGTGATGATGTAATGAAAGGGCTTTGGGCAATTCCTACTATGGCTCTGCCTGAGGGAGGTAGATCTTTGTTAGGTAGAATAGACTGCCCCAGGCCTTAATGGCCCATTGACAAAGGTGGGGCGGGGAGCTGACTTTCTGCCTCCCTTTTAGGGGAAATATACTGCCGTTTTAATATTTCCTAAAATATCTCATTTTTCTAGGAGACGGGTGGGTACTAACTTCCTACAATACAATACTCCTATATAAACGCATCCACGGATAAGCTGACCCTCAATTTTTTTAGCCCAAATAATAGGAAAAACAGATCAATCATGGATTACCTAAATCGGGAGTCAGCAACCTGCAGCTCTGGAGCCACATGTGGCTCTTTCACCCCTCTGCTGTGGCTCCCTGTCACTCAAAATATGCGTCACAACCGTAAGGTGACCAGATTTTAACATTGGTAAAGAGGGACATTGTGGGCGTGGCTTATTTTGTGGGTGTGGCTAGCTGGTCACGTGACTGGGTGGGCGTGGCTAGCTGGTCACGTGACTGGGTGGGCGTGGCTAGCTGGTCATGTGACCGGGTGGCCATGGCTATGTGTATAGGGTAAGGTGAACAGATTTTAACATTGGTAAGAAGGACACCATTGTGGGCGTGACTTATTGTGTGGGCGTGGCTTGGAGGCCATGTGACTGGGTGGGCGTGGCTATCTGGTCATGTGACCGGGTGGCCATGGCTATGTGTATAGGGACTACTCAGAGGGCTGAAAAGTCATTTCTGACAGGTCCTCACACTTTTGACTGGTCCTCACACTTATGACCATCCTCACATTTATGCCCGTGCAGTATTCTTAACAACCATGTCACTCATTTCACAACTGCTTCTCTTCACCATGGTGACAAGATAGGGCAAAAACGTAAAATGTGAGGACAGTCGTAAGTTCGAGGACTGGTCAAAAGTGTGAGGACCAGTCAAAAATAACTTTTTCAGCCCTCTGAGTAGTCCATATGCACAAAAGGACTAACCAGAGGACTGAAAAAAGTCATTTCTGACAGGTCCTCGCACTTTTGACTGATCCTCACACTTAAGACCATCCTCACATTTATGCCCATGCAGCATTCTTAACAACCATGTCACTCATTTCACAACTGCTTCTCTTCACCATGATGACAAGATAGGGCAAAAATGTAAAATGTGAGGACAGTCGTAAGTTCGAGGACTGGTCAAAAATGTGAGGACCAGTCAAAAATAACTTTTTCAGCCCTCTGAGTAGTCCATATGCATAAAAGGATACAGCAATAGAGAGGGATGAAGGAAGGGAAGGGAAATTAGAGTAGGAGTGAGGGTAAGAGGGGGAGGAAGAGAGGAGGAGAAGGAGAAAGGAAGAGGAAGTAGGGAGGAGAAGAAGAGGGGGGGAAGAGAAAGTAAGAAGGAAAGTGTTATGTATTGATACTTTTGAGCGGGAGTTTCAAACCTGCCTACGTTTCTGATTGGCTGACAGTCCCTCCAGGATTGTATATAAGGAGGGCTGCAGCCTCTAAGTTTTTGCTGAAGTCTCACTGTATATTAAAGAGCTGTTGTCACTTGCTTGGTTGTGCCTCTCGTTATTCCCGAACCACTTCATTGGCGACGAAGGTGGGATAGAGAGCACAAGAAGCGACCCAGTGAGACACGAGCTTCAGCTAGGCGACGAGGCGAACTACAGGAGGCATACCGAACATGTCTGCCTACGTTCCGCCCAAGCCTTTTGATCCGACCCGCGAAAAATGGGTCTCGTACCTAACGAGGTTCGAATGCTCGCTCGAAGCCAGCGACATGCAAGGGCTCTCCGCTAATCGGAAGAGAGCCCTCTTCCTAAGCCACTGCGGACCCGACGTGTTCGAGATGGCAGAGTCACTGTGTGAGCCAACTCCGGTCCAGACCGTCTCCTGGGACACCCTGATGGCCACGCTCCGGGCTCACTACGCTCCCGTGCCCTCCAAGTTCGTGCAACGATACCAACTCAGACAGCGCGTTCAGCGAGAGGGAGAACCGGTCAGCGCTTACATGGCCAGCCTGAGAAAAGCCGCAACTCACTGCGACTATAGAGACTTGGACGATGCGTTGCTTGAGCAACTTATCTGTGGCGTTCGGGACATTAGGCTACAACGGCGCCTGCTCGCCAAAACTGATTTGACGCTTGCTGGAGCCCTAGACGAGGCCAGGGCTCACGAAGCCTCCACAAAAGCCGCAGAAACGCTGCAGCGTCCGCTGACCAGCAAAGAAAACCCCAAGTCTGCCCCGGTGCACAGGGAAGACGCCGGATCCAGCTCAGAGTCCGAGTCGGATGAGGACGTCTTCCGAACTGAGCACCAGAGAAAAGACACCGGCAGCCCGCGGCGAAGCTGTCCCAGCTCCGGAGGACACCATGACAGGCTGTCCTGCAAGTACAGGGAGGCGATTTGCAGGCGTTGCGAGAAAAAAGGGCACTTGGCGTGAGTCTGTAGAGCCATTCTGCCCAGAAAACACCAACCACATGAGCGCCGCAGCCAACCAGAGTCAGCGCGCCAGAAACAGCCAACGAGAGAAGGCGGCGCGAAAAAACGGCGCGAATTTGAACCTCGAGATGGCCGCAGCATTCACATAGACCAGGCCAGCGCGGAAGTCGAGGACAAAGTCAGCACGGTGGTCGAAATCAACGGCAAGCCGTGCTCGATGGAGATCGACACCGGATCAGCTCTCTCCATAATGTCGTGGGCGACCCTAAAGACCCTCCTGCCATCGTTCCGGAAGGACCAGCTCTCCAGACAGAGACTGCGCATCCTAGACTACCAGGGGAACCGAGTCCCCCTCGAAGGCGTGGGCATGTTCCGAGTCACCTACGGAGACTACGAAAGAAACCTGCCGCTGACCATCGTCACGAAGCAGCTTCCCAGCCTTCTCGGCATGGGGTGGTTCCGAGCCCTCGGCATGGGCTTCACCGGCGTCCACCAGATGCTCAAGTCATCGTTAAAGGACAGTCTCCTGACCGAGTTCCAGGACGTTTTCGGGGACACGTTGGGCAAGTATGTGGGGACCCCTATCTCCCTCAATTTAGACCCCAACGTAGCCCAAATAAGACTTAAGGCCAGACGGGTGCCATTCGCATTAAAACCCAAGATCGATGCGGAACTGGACAAATTAATTAAACAAGGGGTGCTGGTTCCCGTTGACCATGCAAAGTGGGAAACCCCTATAGTGACCCCAGTTAAATCCGACGGCTCAATCAGGATTTGCGCCGACTATAAGTGCACGATCAACAAGGCTTTGCAGCCGAGCGCCTATCCGGTGCCGATCGTGCATCATCTACTAAACTCCCTGGGGCCCGGAAAAATTTTTGCCAAATTAGACCTGGCCCAGGCCTATCAACAATTACCAGTCGACGATGCCACAGCAGAGGCGCAAACGATTGTAACTCATAGGGGTGCATTCAAATGCACCAGACTCCAGTTTGGGGTGAGCGTCGCACCCGGCCTGTTTCAAAGCACCATGGAGCGCCTTCTGCAAGGGCTTCCCGGAGTGGTGCCCTATTTTGATGACGTTCTAGTCAGTGCTCAGGACGAACGTCAACTAGGGGACAGAGTTAGGAACGTCCTAACTAGGTTTAGGGAAGCGGGACTGAGACTAAAAAAGAACAAATGCATGATTGCTGTCCCTTCCGTCGAATTTTTGGGGTACAGGGTGGACGGCACAGGCATCCACCCTACCGAAAGCAAGGTGAGAGCTATTAAGAGCGCACCTGCCCCCAAGACCAAAGCAGAGCTCCAAGCCTTCCTTGGACTACTTAATTTTTACGCAATGTTCCTCAAGGAGAAGGCCACCGTTGCAGATCCCCTACACAAACTATTGGGGAAGAATGTACCATGGGTCTGGGGGAAACCGCAAGCAGCCGCTTTTGAGGCAGTAAAGGAACTTCTATCGGAAGACAGTTTCCTCATCCAATACAACGCCGCGCTACCGCTTGTATTGGTTTGTGACGCCTCCCCCGTAGGAGTTGGTGCAGTCCTAGGCCATAGACTGCCGAACGGCCTAGAGGCGCCCATCGCCTTTTACTCTCGCACACTGTCAAGCGCAGAGCGAAACTATAGCCAATTGGACAGAGAGGCTCTGGCTGCAATTGCGGGGGTCAAAAAGTTCCACGAGTATCTTTTTGGCCGACAATTCGAACTTGTGACTGACCACCGGCCCTTGCTAGGACTTTTGGCGGGCGATAGGCCGACCCCCGCTGCCCTTTCCCCACGTTTGACTAGATGGGCCATTTTTCTGTCGGCCTACTCGTATCGGCTTGTCCATCGACCCGGACGGACCTTGGGTCACGCGGATGCCCTCAGCCGCTGCCCCCTGCCGGACCTCCTTGCCAACCCAACGCCTCCGTTCTCTTAATGGACACTTTGACTTTGGGGCCTATTTCCTCGTGTGAGGTGGCAAAAGCCTCGGCCAGAGACCCAATCATCCGCACTGTAATGGGTTGGGTGCTAAAAGGGTGGCCGACCAAAGTGGACGGGGGAGAATATCAGGGTTATGTTAACAAACGTAACGAACTGTTTATGCAGGGGGGGTGTTTGTTGTGGGGTGACAGGGTTGTAATCCCAACGAAACTTCGCTCACGGGTATTGGACTTACTACATGAGGGGCACCCGGGCATTGTTAGGATGAAGAGTCTGGCCCGTAGTTACGTGTGGTGGCCCAACATGGACCAAGTTATCGCCGAGTGGGTGGGGAAGTGCAGACCCTGCCAGGAGTCTCGCCCCGATCCCCCTGTAGCGCCCATCCGCGAGTGGGAGAAACCAAAAGGGCCATGGGGGAGGATTCATATCGATTTCGCTGGCCCCTTCCATGGGCAAACATTCTTAATTGTGGTCGACGCCTTCTCTAAGTGGCTCGAGATAATTTTAATGCCCTCTACCACGGCTGAGGCAGTAATCAAGGCCCTCCGTAAACTATTTGCCACACATGGCCTACCAGACACGTTGGTATCAGACAATGGCCCCCAATTCACGGCTACCTTGTTTGAGGGTTTCTTGGCCGGACTAGGCATACGCCATGCCCTGTCGGCTCCCTTTCATCCGGCTTCTAACGGATTGGCTGAACGTTTTGTACGAACAGCCAAGGAAGCATTGTCCAGGCTAGATAACGGGGACTGGCAGGCCAGGATAGACCAATTCCTAGCGGTCCAGCACGCCACCCCGTGCACGGCCACAGGGAGAAGCCCAGCCGAGCTCCTCATGGGCAGGAAGCTTCGGTGCGTATTAGACAGGCTTCACCCAAATTACACACACGAGAACTTCAAGGGGGAGACCTCCGGGCTTAGACAGTTCCAGGTCGGGTCCCCAGTGTTCGCTCGCAATTATGCTAGCGGACCTCTATGGGTTGCAGGAACCATTGTGGGCATAACCGGCCCAAAATCCTACACGGTTGACGTGGGGGTAGACAGACTCTGGAAGCGCCACATAGACCAACTGAGAAAAAGGGTAGTCAGCGAAGCAAACATCAACTTAGACATCTCCGAGCCTAACTCAAATAACTTTTCCAACACAGCTAACTCAAGCCTGGGGCCGCGAGAATACTTAGCTGACAAGCCCTGGTTCCAGCGCTGCCCCAGCGAGTCGCCACTCCCAGCCGGGGATAACCACGCCCCGGAGAAAATCCAGGAGGTTCCATTGGCGGAGCCGGGAGAGACAGAGAGTCCCTCCGACCAGCTCGACGCCCCGCCAAACACTGAACTGCGCAGGTCAACTAGGGCGAGAACTCGTCCTAAGCACCTGCGAGATTTTGTGTGTACATATGTAAATTTTTGAATGTTAGTGCCTTCTGGGAAGGGAGGGGTGTTATGTATTGATACTTTTGAGCGGGAGTTTCAAACCTGCCTACGTTTCTGATTGGCTGACAGTCCCTCCAGGATTGTATATAAGGAGGGCTGCAGCCTCTAAGTTTTTGCTGAAGTCTCACTGTATATTAAAGAGCTGTTGTCACTTGCTTGGTTGTGCCTCTCGTTATTCCTGAACCACTTCAGAAAGAAAAGAGAGAGGTGGTAGGTTTGAGGAGAAAGATTGCTGTACAATAAAAAAGATGAAAGGGAAGAAAGCCAACCCCAAACAAATATAAAGATATTAAGATAAAGAATGAATGGTTAAACTTTAAAGAATAAAAGAGAACAAATATGAATAAATAGCAGTAATTAGAAACACACATACAAACATACAATTTATTTTCTTTGAACAGAGTATTTGGCCGGTTCACAAATTTAAACAGTGTTTAGTCACTTCAATTAAATTTACAATTTCTATATTTCCTTTTTGCCATATTTATTCCTCATCTATTTTTTTAAAAAAACCAATATTACCCTTCATCCTCATCTCTAATCTTAATCAAATTCAATTTTTCCCTTCTATTCTATATTATACCCCTTTCCATTGTCATCTATTTTTATATCCATCCTCACATTGTTTAATTATGTAATTATGTTAATTATTTTTATGTAAAAAAATCTTTTTTGTATATTAACCAATATGAACATGAATATTCCAATTATTTCCATGCAATCCAATTTCTTACAAATCAATTAATTATATTTACCAATAATAATAAACCAAATAATTTCCCCCATATATTCCTCTGAACCACAACTTAACCATTTCTGCTTTCAACACAATATACAATTAATAGTATCTCAATTATTACAATTCCCTAGTTAAATACAGCTTTTTTTTCTTTTGTGTTTTAAAATCTTGAACTCTCCTCCTAAACTTCCCAGTTTGCAGTTTTTCACCTACCTTTTTTGGGGAGGAAAAATAAAAATAAAAATAAATCTCTCTCTGCCTCATTTTGTCACGTTGCACCAAAGATCCTGGTTTCGGTTTCGTTTCTGCAGCTTAGCTAGGGGAAAAAAAAACTTCTTCAGGAACTCTTTACACTGATTGCCTGTAGGGCGGCCCTTTGAAGCCCCGGGCAAGAGTTTAAACAGTTTTTTTTTCTTCTAGCCATCAGCTGGGGCTCAAGAGGCAGCGGGACTCAGGAGGCAGAATGAAAAATCGGGACTTTTTTGAAACGCCGCGGGATGTGGGACAAATTGCTAAAAATCGGGACTGTCCCGCCAAAAGCGGGACGTCTGGTCACCTTACACAACCGCCAATGTGCAACACCCACCGGCACGCAATTTATTGAGCTTTTCAACACCCGGTAGGCCAACCATGGATAAATCCAAGAAAATAAAAATTTCAGAAGAAAACAGAACGTTTAATTCAACTACATATGCTAGTTTTGTGGACACTCAAGAAATAGTCAGGCATGGGAAGGTTTTTGTGGCTCCCGGTGTTTTCTTTTCTGTGGGAAACGGGTCCAAATGGCTCTTTTGAGTGTTTAAGGTTGCAGACCCCTGACCTTGGTCCTAAGGTTAAGCCAACTCTAAAAATGTAAAACAATATAAAATTTCAAGGGTAATCTTTATGTGCGGGTGGTATATTTTTCAAAGTATTTTGATAGCTTTATTCAAGGGGTCGCGTGGATTTATACCCAAGTACTTTATATGTAAGAATTATTAGACGTCTTATCGGAGAGCAATCTGGCAAACTGAATTTATGTTTGATGCAAATGAATTTTCTCTTGCAACATACCTCAGATGGGATATATTTTATCTTTCCACTTATGATCCAAGGGCTCAGAAACAGCTGCCCTCTCTCAAAATTACTCGGCGTTCAATGTGGTTGAAAAAGGGGAATTAAGACAAAAAGCAAGATTTCTTTCCCACGGTACAAAGTGCCCGTTACGTCTCCAAGATCTGGAGGGAACTGCCAACTTGGCTGACTTTAAAAAGGGTTTCTGGTCACGATAACTGACTTAATTTATTGCTTCAATTTTTATAGCTCCCATTCCTGACTCTGGAGAACACACACACAAAAAAAAAACAGTAGCAAAACATATAAAACCACCTACAAATGGTACAAGCCACTAAAAAGAATTGAAAGCCATAGATTTGAGGTGACAGGTTCGAGATTTCTCCTGCAAATAAAGGTGGCCTGAAATCCCCAGCGGTGGGAAGAGGAGAAACCCAGGTGGAAGGCATCTCCAAGTAGCTGATTAAATCATGGTTTTTGCTGGTCTGATTTTTTTTCCAGAAGTGGGTTGCCATTGCCTCTTTCTTAGGGCTGGGAGAAGGTGACAGGCACAGGATCACCCAGCTGGTGGAGCCTGACTCAGCTCCTTGCAAAAGGTTTTCGCGTCATTACCTACACAAAGTGAAAATTAAGCCTTTGAGCCGCTGATTCTCAACCTTGGCAACTTTAAGTTAGGTGGACTTCAACTCCCAGAATTGTCCAGCCAGCACTGGGTGGACTTCAACTCCCAGAATTCTCCAGCCAGCATTGGGTACACTTCAACTCCCACAATTCTCCAGCCAGCATTGAATGGACTTCAACTCCCAGAATTCTCCAGCCAGCATTGAATGGACTTCAACTCCCAGACTTCTCCAGCCAGCATTGAATGGACTTCAACTCCCAGACTTCTCCAGCCAGCATTGAGTGGACTTCAACTCCCAGAATTCTCCAGCCAGCATTGAGTGGACTTCAACTCCCAGAATTCTCCAGCCAGCATTGAGTGGACTTCAACTCCCAGAATTCTCCAGCCAGCATTGAATGGACTTCAACTCCCAGAATTCATTAACCAGCATTGAGTGGACCTCAACTCCCAGAATTCATTAGCCAGCATTGAGTGGACTTCAACTCCCAGAATTCATTAGCCAGCATTGAGTGGACCTCAACTCCCAGAATTCATTAGCCAGCATTGAGTGGACTTCAACTCCCAGAATTCATTGGCCAGCATTGGGTGGACTTCAATTCCCAGAATTCATTAGCCAGCACTTCAACTCCCAGAGTTCCCTAGCCAGCATTGGGTAGACTTCAACTCCCACAATTCTCCAGCCAGCATTGAATGGACTTCAACTCCCAGAATTCTCCAGCCAGCATTGAGTGGACTTCAACTCCCAGAATTCTCCAGCCAGCATTGAATGGACTTCAACTCCCAGAATTCATTAGCCAGCACTGGGTGAACTTCAACTCCCAGAATTCATTAGCCAGCATTGGGTGAACTTCAACTCCCAGAATTCATTAGCCAGCATTGAGTGGACTTCAACTCCCAGAATTCATTGGCCAGCATTGGGTGGACTTCAACTCCCAGAATTCATTGGCCAGCATTGGGTGGACTTCAACTCCCAGAATTCATTAGCCAGCACTTCAACTCCCAGAGTTCCCTAGCCAGCATTGAGTGGACTTCAACTCCCAGAATTCATTAGCCAGCATTGAGTGGACTTCAACTCCCAGAATTCATTAGCCAGCACTGGGTGAACTTCAACTCCCAGAATTCATTAGCCAGCATTGAATGGACTTCAACTCCCAGAATTCATTAGCCAGCACTGGGTGAACTTCAACTCCCAGAATTCATTAGCCAGCATTGGGTGAACCTCAACTCCCAGAATTCATTAGCCAGCATTGAGTGGACTTCAACTCCCAGAATTCATTGGCCAGCATTGGGTGGACTTCAACTCCCAGAATTCATTAGCCAGCATTGAGTGGACTTCAACTCCCAGAATTCATTAGCCAGCACTGGGTGAACTTCAACTCCCAGAATTCATTAGCCAGCATTGGGTGGACTTCAACTCCCAGAATTCATTAGCCAGCATTGGGTGAACTTCAACTCCCAGAGTTCCCTAGCCAGCATTGAGTGGACTTCAACTCCCAGAATTCATTAGCTAGCATTGAATGGACTTCAACTCCCAGAATTCATTAGCCAGCACTGGGTGAACTTCAACTCCCAGAATTCATTAGCCAGCATTGGGTGAACTTCAACTCCCAGAGTTCCCTAGCCAGCATTGAGTGGACTTCAACTCCCAGAATTCATTAGCTAGCATTGAATGGACTTCAACTCCCAGAATTCATTAGCCAGCACTGGGTGAACTTCAACTCCCAGAATTCATTAGCCAGCATTGAGTGGACTTCAACTCCCAGAATTCATTGGCCAGCATTGGGTGGACTTCAACTCCCAGAATTCATTAGCCAGCATTGAGTGGACTTCAACCCAGCTTTAGTGCGACAAACCAGCTTTGCAAGGCCACTATGCCTGGGAAGGAGAGATCCTGGATTTGTTTCGGAAGACTCAAGGCGCAGGCTCTCCTTGTGGTTCTCCCCAACAACAACCCTGTGAGGGAGGCCCCCTTGAAAGTGGGTGGGGCCCCAACATCCCTCCCTTTTTCAGGGAAGCCTCCCTCACAGGGTTGTTGTTGGGGACAACCACAAGGAAAGCCTGAGCCTTGAGTTTTGGAATGGAAGGCGGGCCTGAAACCAAATAAAATAAAAAAAAGGAGCAATGTCTGGGATGAATTTAGTCCCCAAGCCCCATGAGCCTCTAAACACTCGGGACTACAACTCCCATCAGCTGGTAGGAGACCCGCAGGAGGGTGGATGGCCTGCTGGTGCTATCCCACAAACAGACACCAGAGGTCGCTGCCTCTCAAGCGAAGGAAGGAAGATTCCGTTCCAAAACCGGAAGTGACGATTTCAGCTGTGCGACGAGCGTCGGGTCTCCATGGAAACAGAGCGGAAGTTCAGGTGCAGGGTGAGCAGAGGTCCGGAATGAGTCCCTAAGCGGGAGGCCGGGTCGAAAGCCGTTTTACCCTTCGGGGCAGACGACCTGAAGGGAGCTGCAGGGCGAAAGTCTTTTTCCCGGGCGTCAAGCTGTCAAAAGGGGGCGTGTGGAACGGTGGAAGGCCGTTTGGGGGCGGAGCTTCCGTTGGCGCAGGTGGAGCGCAAAGAAGGCGGGGTCGGGAAGGAGAGGCGGCTGCTATAGGGGCGGGGCCTCCGCTGAGTGGTGGAGAGCAAAGAAGGCGGGATCGGGAAGGGCGGGGTGCAATAATGGGGCGGAGCCTCCGATGGGGAGGTAGACCGCGAGAAGGGGATGAGAAGGGCGGAGCGGCAAGAAGGCGGGGCTTTTGCTGGGGCTGAAGCGCGAGTAAGGATTGGGGCCGGCGGCCTAGGGGGCGTGGCCACCGCGGGGGAGGTGTTGCGAGGAGGGCGTGGCTTTCCTTGGAGTGCAAAGAGGGCGGGACTGAGGGGGAGTGGTAGGCGGGGAGCGGGGCTGGGGCGCGAGTAAGGATTGGGGACCGGCGCCTAGGGGGCGTGGCCTCCACCGGGGTGGGCGTCGCAAGGAAGGCGTGGCTTCCGCGTGTGAGGCCGTGGCCTGGGGGGAACGTTGCGAGGAGGGCGTGGCCTTCCTTGGAGTGCAAAGAGGGCAGAACTGAGAGGGATTAGTGGGCGGGGAGGAGGGCGTGGTTTTGGGGGGCGGGGCTGGAGCGCGAGTCAGGATTGGAAGCGGCGGTCTAGGGGGCGTGGCGTCTGTGAGGGGGGGAGGTATTATGAGGAGGGCGTGGCCTTCCTTGGAGCGGAAAGAAGGCGAGACTGAGAGGGATTAGTGGGCGGGGGAAGGAGAGGCGTGGTTTCGGGGGGGCGGGGCCGGAGCGCGAGTCAGGATTGGGGGCGGCGGCCTAGGGGGCGTGGCGTCCGTGAGGGGGGAGGTATTACGAGGAGGGCGTGGCCTTCCTTGGAGCGGAAAGAAGGCGAGACTGAGAGGGATTAGTGGGCGGGGGGGAGGAGGAGGGGCGTTGGAGCGCGAGTCAGGATTGGGCACCGGCTGTCCACGGGGCGTGGCCTACGTCGGGGGGGGCGTGGCCAGAGCCGCTCTGACTCGGGCGGCGGCGGCGTCTCCTCTTCCATGGGCGACGACCTGCCGGGCGAGGCGGCCTCCGAGGGTCCCAGCGCCTCCGTGGCCCTGCGGGTGGTGGCGGCGGCCGCCTGGCACGTGGTCCGGAGCCGCCGCTTCCCGGACTTCCCGCGGGCCCTGAGCTTCGTGGAGAGCGTGGCGGAGGCGGCGCCGGAGCTGGTGCCCTTCCAGCACCTGGCCAAGCTGCGCCTGGGACTGCAGGCCAAGGTGAGGAGTGGGACGCCCGGGAAGCGCCGACTGAGATGAAGAGGGCCCTTCTCCCTCTCTGCGACTTTTAAGGACGGGTGGACTTCGACTCCCGGCATTCCCCAGCCGGCTTGGCTGCCTGGGGAATGCTGGGAGTTGAAGTCCACCCGTCTTAAAAGCGGCTGAACTTGAGAAACCCTAACTCTAACCCTGACCAATCTGTTTTGAGAGGAGAGGAGAGGAGAAGAGAGAAAAGAGAGAAGTGAGAAGAGAAAAGAAGTGAAAAGAGGAGAAGAGAAGGGAATAGGAGAGGAAAGAATAGGAGAGAAGAGAGGAGAAAAGAGAGGAGAGAATAGAAGAGAGGAGAAGAGAGAAGAGAAAAGAGAAAAGAAGTGAAAAGAGGGGAATAGGAGAGGAGGAGAGGAGAGGAGAAAAGAGGAGAGAATGGAATAGAGAATAGGAGAGGAGAGAACAGAAGAGAGGAGAAGAGAGAAAAGAGAGAAGAGAGAAGAGAAAAGAAGTGAAAAGAGAAGAGGAGAAGAGAAGGGAATAGGAGAGAGGAGAAAAGAGGAGAATGGAATAGAGAATAGGAGAGGAGAGAAGAGAAGAGAGGAGAAGAGAAAAGAGAAAAGTGAGAAGAGAATGGAGTAGAGAGAGGAGAAAAGAGAAAAGAGGAGAGAATGGAATAGAGATTAGGAAAGAGAGGAGAGGAGAAGGGAGAAGGGAAGAGAGGAGAAGAAGAGAGAAAATAGAGAGGAGAAAAGAAGAGAAGAGAGAGAATGGAATAGAGAATATGAGGAGAGAATAGAAGAGAGGAGAGGAGAAGGGAGAAGAGAGGAGAAGAGAGGAGAGGAGAGAATAGAGAATAGGAAAGGAGAGTATGAGAGGAGGAGGGAAGAGAGAAGAGAAGAGAGGAGAAGAAGAGAGAAAATAGAGAAGAGAGGAGAGGAGAAGAGAAGAGAAAAGAGGAGAGAATGGAATAGAGAATAGGAGAGGAGAGAAGAGGAGGAGAAGAGAGAATAGGGAAGAAGAGGAGAGAAGAGAATAGAGAATAGGAGAGGAGAGAATAGAAGAGAGGAGAAGAGAGAAGAGGAGAGAGGAAAGGAGAAGAGAAAAAAGGAAAATAGAACAGAACAGAACAGAACAGAACAGAATTCTTTATTGGCCAAGTGTGATTGGACACATAAGGAATTTGTCTTCGGTGCCTAAGCTCTCTGTGTACATAAAAGCTATAAGTGATCAATCACGACCATGGTCATCCTAAAAACACGTTCATCCTAAATCATGAGATACAACGCTTAGTGATAGTCATAGGATACTAAATAAGCCATCACCCTAAATCATATACTAGGAAACTAAATAAAACAATATAAATTATAAAGATCCAAGCAACAAAGTTACAGTCCTAAGTAGAAAAGGAGATAGGTAATAGGAAAGATGACACGGCGAATAGTAATACAGCCTTACTAAATAGCTGGACAGTGTTGTGGGAATGAGTTGTTTAGCAGAGTGATGGCATGGGGGGAAAAAAACTGTCCTCAATTTACCATAGTTCGCTTAGGGACCGTCCGAAGTTACAACGGCACTGAAAAAAAACAACCCCTGTGCTGGCTGGGGAATTCTGGGAGTTGAAGTCCACCCATCTTAAAAGTTGCACAGACAGAGAAACAGAGCTAAGAGGAACCACATTTGCAATCTTGCCGCTCCCACGTCATTCGTATTGAGTTAGTGGGAGCCAGTTTGAACCTTTTTTTAAAAAAAAAAAAATACTCCAGTTTTTTCCCCCCGGGAGAATTGTACCTTCTCTTGCTTTCTCTTTTTACCCAGATTGTCATGAACATGTTGCAGGAAGATCAGCCCCAAGGGAAAATCTACGATGTTATCGATACCTACTTTCCAGAGAACGAGGCTCCGCTCCGCCACTCCAAAGCAGTGAGTCTCTGCGTTCGTAGAATTTAATTTAATTTAATTTAATTGATTCGATTTATATGCTGCCCCTCTCCGAAGACTCAGGAATCATCCTAACCTAGCGTCCTCCATACCATCCTTGTGGATATCTCCCTTCCCCTCTGCCTTAAGGAGATTCTCCGTCTCTCCCTCTCCCTCTCTCTGTCTCTCTCTCTTTCTCTCTGAATTATGCCGTTCCATCTCTTTTTTCCTATCCATAGACGGCTCAGGACCTGGAGATGGTACAAACCGCCCAAGAAAACTTCAGAATTCTGGTACTGAGGTTGCTGAGTGACTGCATGCAGAAGGAAATATATGTGCAGGTAAGGCTGGGAGGACAAGGGGCTCTATAGAAAGCTTGAATCCCTTTGTCTGTTTTTATCTTATCTATTTATCTATTTCTGTCTATCTTCATCATCATCATCACCCATCTCCTCCCACTTATGACTGTAACCTTGTTGCTGGTATCCTTACGATTTATATTGACTGTTTCCTAGTCTGATTTGACTGCTTATTTGTACCCTATGACTATCATTAAGTGTTGTACCTTATGATTCTTGACGAACGTATCTTTTCTTTTTATGTACACTGAGAGCATATGCACCAGAGACAAATTCCTTGTGTGCCCAATCACACTTGGCCAATAAAGAGTATTCTATTCTATTCTATTCTATTCTATTCTATTCTATTCTATTCTATTCTATTCTATTCTATTCTATTCTATTCTATTCTATTCTATTCTATTCTATTCTATTCTATTCTGGAGGGGATTGGACTCCAAGCTCACTTCCAACTCTGTTATTCTATTCTATTCTATTCTATTCTATTCTATTCTATTCTATTCCATTCCATTCCATTCCATTCCATTCCATTCCATTCCATTCCATTCCATTCCATTCCCTATTCTATTCCCTATTCTATTCCCTATCTATTATCACCTTCCATCCCCCCACTCTCTCTCTTCATCACCATCATTTCTTTTAGTATGGTATCTCTCATTTCTCTCTTTCTGTCTGTCTGTCTGTCTATGTCTATTTCAATCTTCATCACCATCATTTCTATAACTACCTATCATCCATCCATCTATCTGTTTCTGTCTATCATCTGTCTGTCTTATCTGTCTACCTACAGTATCTCTGTCTATTATCTATCTACAGTATCTATATATGGTATCTCTCATTTCTCTTTCTTTCTGTCTATCTCTATTTCAATCTTCATCACCATCATTTCTACTGTATTTCCTTTCTAACCAATCATAAAATTTATCCCATGTCTTGAAATACATCGACTCCTCTTTATCTTTTATTCTCGATGTTCATCTATTCACCTCTGCACAATTCTAAAAATTTTCTTTTATCATTTCTCCTTCCAACGGGATTTGATCTGCTTTCCAGTTTTGTGCAAATACAATTCTAGACGCTTTTATTATATGAATAATCAAATATGTATCTTCTTTACTATAATTCTCTGGTAAAATTCCCAATAAGAAAGGGAACCCTTGAACCACGCAAGGAAAAACAAGTCAGAGTGAAGGAACCGGTTGAGCTAAGAACCTCGTCTTCAAAGGGCTATTTTGTAAAGATGACAGAGGCTGCTCCGAGGCCGGACAGGTGTTTGGCTTTAAATTACAAAGCCCGGTGTCTAATCTCCATCATCCAGGTCCCAAAGGTGCTTTTTTTTCAAGAGGCAATTGGACTTTCTGGTTTTTCTTTTGAAGACCTTTCGCTTCTCGTCCAAGAAGCTTCTTCGGCTCTGATGGGAGAGGTGGAGGAACGGAAGGATTTCTCCTCCTTGCGGACAGCTAGAAATTTACATTTTTTTTTTCCTTAGTCGTGAAGTCGTGTCCGACCCATTGCAACCCCCATGGACAATGTTCCTCCGGGCCTTCCAGTCCTTTACCGTCTGGCGAAGGAAATGGCAACCCACTCCAGTATTTTTGCCATGAAAACCCCGTGCATTCTTTTAGCGGGTTGTTAAGGCCACTTGGAGATTTGTCTGTGTCTTCAGGGTCACCTGAGTGATACAATTGGGTGTGGAGCCTTCTTGGAACTGTGGAAAGGAAACTGTGTTGTAGATTGGAGATAGACGATGTCGTATCCCTTCCCCACTGTTGAGAGAGGGACGAATAGAAGAGAAGAGAAGAGAAGAGAAGAGAAGAGAAGAGAAGAGAAGAGAAGAGAATAAAAGAGAAAAGAGAAAAAAAGAATAAGAATAGTAAGAATAGAATAAAATAGTAGAATAGAAGAGTAGAATAGAATAGAATAGAATAGAATAGAGAATAATAGAGAAAAGAGAGAAAAGAGAATAATAGAGAATAGACAAAAGAGAAAAAAGAATAAGAATAGAATAGTAGAATAGAATAGAATAGAATAGAACAATAGAATAGAATAGAATAATAGAACAGAATAGAAAAAAGAGAAGAGAAAAGAAAAAAGAAATAATCAGAATAGAATTGAAGTAGAGTAGAAGAATAGAACAGAATAATTAGAATAGAATAAAGAAAAGAAAGAAAAGAGAATAATAGAGAATAATAGAGAAAGAAAAAAGAATAAGAATAGTAAGAATATTATAAAATAGTAGAATAGAAGAGTAGAATAGAGAATAATAGAGAAAAGAGAGAAAAGAGAATAATAGAGAATAGACAAAAGAAAAAAAAGAATAAGAATAGAATAGTAGAATAGAATAGAATAGAACAGAACAATAGAATAGAATAGAATAATAGAATAGAAAAAAGAAAAAAAAGAAATAATCAGAATAGAATTGAAGTAGAGTAGAAGAATAGAACAGAATAATTAGAATAGAATAAAGAAAAGAGAGAAAAGAATAATAGAGAATAATAGAGAAAGAAAAAAGAATAAGAATAGAATGATAGAAGAGAATAGAGTAGAGTAGAATAGAATAGAAGAGTAGAATAGAATAGAATAGAATAGAAAAGAGAATAATAGAGAAAAGAAAAAAAAGAATAAGAATTGAAGAGTAGAATAGAAGAAGAGAACAGAACAGAATAATTAGAAAAGGAGAGAAAAGAATAATAGAGAATAATAGAGAAAAGAAAAAAAAAGAATAGAAGAATAGAATAGAATAGAATAGAATAGAATAATTAGAATAGAATAAAGAAAAGAGAAAAGAATAATAGAGAATAATAGAGAAAAGAGAGAAGAGAAAAAAGAATAAGAATAGAATAGAAGAATGGAATGGAATGGAATGGAATGGAGTAATAGAATAGAAAATAGAATAGAATAATAATAATAGAATAGAATAGAATAGAATAGAATAGAATAGAATAGAATAGAATAGAATAGAATAGAATAGAATAGAATAGAATAGAATTAGAATAGAATAGAATAGAATAGAATAGAATAGAATAACAGAGTTGGAAGGAACCTTGGAGGTCTTCTAGTCCAACCCCCTGCTTAGGCAGGAAACCCTACACCACTTCAGACAAATGGTTATCCAACATCTTAAAAATTTCCAGTGTTCGAGCACTGGATTTTCAGTTTTGACCTACATGGCCCCTTTAACCCCTCTTTCAAACCAGCAATCCCCTCGGTCCAAAATATAGTTTTTGTTGTCTTCCAAATAGCAATAGCAATAGCACTATGTACCGCTTTGCAGTGCTTCACAGCCCTCTCTAAGCGGTTTACAGAGTCGGCATATTTCCCCCAACAATCCCGGTCCTCATTTTACCCACCACCGGAAGGACGGAAGGCTAAGTCAACCTTGAGCTTGGCGAGATTCGAACTGCCAAATTGAAGGCAGCCAGCAGAAGTAGAAGCCTGCGGTACTGCACTCTTAACCACTGCGCCACCGCAGCTCAAAAGAGCTGGCCTGTGTCTTTTTTTAAACGCAGATGGACTGCTGAATCTAGTCCCCGATGTGTTTGTTCTGCTATGTTGTGTCATGGGTATGTGAAGTGGCTGTTTTGTTTCCCCCAGTGTACAGATCGGCACATGGCTCACTCTATTGGATTGGATAGACCACGTTGCTCAAGTTTCTGATCTGGGTGTTTTATCCTTGGGGTGGACAAGCTTTTCTGCCTTAGTGTGTTCTTGGGTTTGAAGTGTGCCACGTATGTTAACCGGAAAACCAGCAAGTCCAGTTGCCTCTCGAAAAAGCCCAGTGCGCTGGGCATCCCTCTGGGCCTGATATAATAAAGGCTGTCCTGGTTTTTTTTGTGTGTGTGTGTGTCTTTCAGAAATATCTGGAAACGGATTACGGGGAAGCTTTCGTGAAAGTGGTAGAGAAACTCTTCTGCGATTATCTCTGCCAGTTGGAACACGTCCTCCCCGAGCCCCAATTCCAGATGGTACGAAAAGGGGGGTGGGAGGAAACCAGGAGTCGGAACAAGAGCCGATGGGGGTAAAAAGGAATGGCGGTTGGGGCAGTGGCATTGCAGCTTTGTGGTAGGGCACATGGGGCTTGTAAGCCCTCCCATCCCACCTCTAAAGCCACCATCTTGGGCTGAATGAATTCCAGGTAGTCCTCAACGATCAACGTTCATGTTGCTAAGTGAAACGTGCCTTCAGTGAGTTTTGCCCTATTTTACGACTTTTCGTTGGCCGCCACCGTTAAGTGAATCACTGCAGTTGTTAAATTAGTAACACGGTTGTCGCCAGGAGACTGGGAGTTCCAGTGCCGCCTTAGGCACGAAAGCCAGCTGGGTGACTTTGGGCCAATCACCAGGCGACTGGGAGTTCTAGTTCTATCTTAGGCACGAAAGCCAGCTGGGTGACTTTGGGCCAATCACCAGGCGATTGGGAGTTCTAGTCCTCTCTTGGACAGAGAAGCCAGCTGGGTGACTTTGGGCCAGTCTCCAGGTGACTGGGAGTTCTAGTCCTATCTTCGGCACGAAAGCTGGCTGGGTGACTTTGAGCCAATTACTAGGAGATGGGGAGTTCTAGTTTTATCTTAGGTACAAAAGCCAGCTGGGTGACTGGGCCAATCACTAGGAGACTGGGAGTTCTAGTTCTATCTTAGGCCCAAAAGCCACCTGGATGATTTTGGGCCAATCACCAGGCGACTGGGAGTTCTAGTCCTATCTTGGGCAAAGAAGCCAGCTGGGTGACTCTGGGCCAGTCACCAGGCGACTGGGAGTTCTAGTCCTGTCTTGGGCACAAAAGCCAGCTGGGTGACTTTGGGCCAATTACTAGGAGATGGGGAGTTCTAGTTTTATCTTAGGCACAAAAGCCAGCTGGGTGACTGGCCCAATCGCTAGGAGACTGGGAGTTCTAGTTCTATCTTAGGCCCAAAAGCCAGCTGGGTGATTTTGGGCCAATCACCAGGCGACTGGGAGTTCTAGTCCTATCTTGGGCAAAGAAGCCAGCTGGGTGACTCTGGGCCAGTCTCCAGGCGACTGGGAGTTCTAGTCCTGCTTTGGGCATGAAAGCCAGCTGGGTGATCAGCCCTGCAGATTGTATACACCTCTGGCCTCCCCCCACAAGGCGGCCCAGCCTTGTTTTAACCCCTTTTTCGGAAGGCCAGGAGAGCGGGGGAGAGGGGGCTGCCCCACTTTCGGGGGGGGAGACTATTCCACAGGGCAGGGACAACGTCAAGAGAAGCCCCCCCCCCCCAATCTGAGTTCTTTAACCAACGGGACGACCAGCATCCTTTCCCTCCCTGGCGGGGTGGGTTTGGCTTTGTGGCCCTCCGGTGGGGAAGAAAATCCCCTTCCTCTTTATCTTTCCTTCCTAGCTGTTGGAGGCTGCCAGCTTCCAAACCCCCAGCCAGCTTCCCCAACCCAGTGCCGCCATTCTAAACCAGTACTTGAGCGCTGTAGGATACCAGCGGGCTGGTAAGTCTTTACAGAAGCCGCAGCAGCTGATGGGCAGGGAGTGGGGAGGGCAGAGGTATTCAGCCGGTTCAGACCGGTTCGCCTGAACAGCTTGCGGAAATCGTGGGTGGGCCCGGCCTGGTGCCCCAGTGCCCCAGCTTTATGCCATCCTATCTAAGCATGTTTTTGAGGACGGCTGCATGCACGGAAGGCGTGTGCACCAGCAAAGCACATGCACGGAAGGCCGGATGCATGCGTGGACTCTGCGTGTGCGAGCTAAGCAAGCGTGTGCGATCACTCACATTTACGTAGCACGGGAAGTAAGTGAATATCACCCCTGGTGGGGGGGGTCTTCTGTGGTCCCTTAACCTTCTCCCTGTCCTCCAGGCTGTGCAGAACCTCCCACCTCCCCTCCCCATCCCTCAAACGCCCCACGCCAAAGCGGGGACGAAGACCCCCAGACGCCACCTCGCTCCCCACAGCCAGGCAGGAGCCGAAACATGGACTCTCCTTCCTGCATCTCAGAAGGGTAAGCGGGGATGGGTGGGGTGGGGAGGGGGGGTTAGGGAGGGGGAGGGAGAGGGGGAAAAAAAAGGGGGGGGGAAATCTGTATTTGAAAACTTTTTCAATAATAAAAAAAAAAAAAAAAAAAGGGTAAGCTATATCGGCCCGTACAAGGAGTCCTCGACTTACGACCGTGGTCAAGGCTAACATTTCTGTCGCTAAATGAGACGGTGAAGCGAGTATTGCTCCATTGCGCAACCGTCCTCGCCAGAGAGTCGTTTAAGGGGAATCCCTGCCGCTATTAATACAGCGAGTCCTTGATTTACGGCCACACTTGAGCCCATTTCCGTTGCTAAGCGAGAGATTTGTTAAGGGAGTCTTGCCCTGTTTTGCGACCTTTCTCGCCACACGGTTGTTAAGTGAATCATTGGTTGACGAGTTAGTCACCCGGTTGTTAAGTGAATCTGGCTTCCCTCGTGGTTTTTGCTTGTCAGAAGGTCGCAAAAGGGGATCACGCGATCCCCCCCCCCCCCCGGACTTTGTGATCGTCACAAATATGAGTCATTTGCCAAGCGTCTGAACTTTGCTGCCATGGTCGTAACTCTGAAAAACGGTCATAAGTCACTTTTTCAGTGCAGTTCTAACTTCGGACGGTCGCTAAACGAACGGTTTTAAGTCAAGGATTACCTATAACCAGGTCGTTAAGCGAATCTGGCTTCCCCGTTGACTTTTGCTCGTCAAGACGGTCGCAAAAAGAGATCAGACGACCCCGGGGACCGTCATAAATACGAGTCAGTTGCCGAGCGTGCGGATTTTGATCACACGAACCGCAGTGGATGTGCAAAAAATGGCTCCCTTTTTTTTCAGGGCCGAACGGTCGCTAAACGAACGGTCGTAAGTCGAGGAGTTGCTCTTTCCCCTTCCTTGCTGCTCCTTTTGCTCACCTTGCTGCTTTTAAATGGCTCACGGTATCCCCTTTTATTTTAATCTGCAGGGATTCGCGCAGGCAGTCCTCGGAAACACGTAAGTTGCGTGACGATCCGGGGCACGGCACGGAGGCAACACGGGCAGCTGGCAATTCAAACCGCCCCTTCATTGCTCCCAATTTCCCCCCAAAAGCGCCAACGTTTCTGGCAAGTCCCAGAGCAAAGTGATGACAGGCACACACACATACCTCCAGCAGCCTCTGGCTGCAAATAGTCCAGCCCAACGCTGTGACCGCCGTGGCTGCAAAGCAAGAAATCCAGCAGGGCGAGTCGAGGAATCCAGGGAGCAAAGTAGCAAGGCAATTAATCCCAAAATCCAGCAAGAATGCCAGGAATCCAGGAAAGGTCAAACGTCGGAAATCGACACTCCAGGAATTCAGCGTTTGTTCCTGACAAATGCCCCTCCCCATAGCGTCAGTCCCCAGGTGTGCCTTGTGACTCAGTCCCCAGGTGTGCCTTGTGACTCAGTCCCCAGGTGTGCCTTGTGACTCAGTCCCCAGGTGTGCCTTGGGAAGAGGGGCAGGGCGCGCTCCTCCCGAGTAGCCTGCTCTGCGCTGTTCTCGCCTTCTCTCCACTCTCCATGCTCGGGGATCAGGAGGGGGCCACAACAGGCATTAAGCGTAAAAAACAGCCCGAAGTCGCTTTTTCCAGTGGCGTTGTAACTTCGGTCACTAAACGAACGGTTGTAAATCGAGGAGTATCTGTAATCTAGCTGAAGGCGCTGAATTTCTCGACTCGGTGCAAGAATCCAAGCGGATCTTAAGTCCTGACCCTGCAGGACACGTTCTACATTCACACACGCATTAAATACCCTGGTTTGAGCAGAGAAAACAAGCAGGGTGGAGGGGATGGCAGACCTGGGGAGGGGACTTACGGGTCAGGAAGCCACTGGTGGGGGAGAGCATACAGGTAGTCCTCAATTTATGACCGCAATGGAGCCCTAAAATTTATGTTGCTAAGTGAGACATTTGTTAAAGTGGGTCTCCTCCTTAGAAAATAAATCTTTCTTTCACTCTTTTTCTTTCTTTTCTTCTCTTTCTATCTTCCTTCTTTTTTTCTTTCTTCCTTTCACACTTTCTTCCTTCTCTTTCCTTTCTTTTTCTTCCTTCCTTCCTTCCTTCTCTTTCTTTCCTTTCATTTATTTCTTTTTTCCCCTTACTTCCTTTTCTTCCTTACTTCCCTCCCTCTCGCCCTTTCTTTCTTCCTTCCTTTTTCTTTTCTTTCTTCTTTCTCTTTCTTTCCTTCTTTCTTTTTCTTTCTTCCTTCTTTCCTTTTTCTTTTTCTTCCTTCTCTTTCCTTCTTCCTTCCTTCTCTCTTTCCTTTATTTCTTTTTTCCCTTACTTCCTTTTCTTCCTTACTTCCCTCCCTCTCACCCTTTCTTTCTTCCTTCCTTTTTCTTTTCTTTCTGTTTCTTCTCTCTCTCTTTTCTTTTTCTTTCTTCCTTCCTTCTCTTTCCTTCTTTCTTCCTTCTCTTTCTTTCCTTTCATTTATTTCTCTTTTCTTTTTTCCTTACTTCCTTTTCTTCCTTACTTCCCTCCCTCCCTCTCGCTCTCTTTCTTTCTTCCTTTTTTTCTTTTCTGTTTCTTCTTTCTTTCCTTCTTTTTCTTCCTTCCTTCTTTCTTTTCTCTTCCTTCCTTCCTTCTTTCTTCCTTCTCTTTCCTTTTTCTTTCCTTCCTTCCTTCTCTTTCTCTTCCTTTCTTCCCTCCTTTTCTTTCTTTCTTTCTTTCTTTCTTTCTTTCTTTCTTTCTTTCTTTCTTTCTTTCTTTCCAGCTGAAGATCTGGTGCCAGATTCCGAAAGTGAAAGAAGCACCTCCCCTTTTCAGGTGAGGAAGCAGCTGAGGGATGATGGGATAGTGGGCGGGATAAAGACCAAGCTTTGGTAGATGGGGATGAATAGAGGGAGTGGTGGGGGGGGTGGACTTGGCTTCCATACTGAAGGCCTGGTGGCATTAAAGCCACTGTAACCCCTAGAATGTGGGCCCCTCGGGGCTCTCTGAACTTGGTTCCTTTCTAGAAGACATTCCATGACCCAACTAGGTAACATCATCAGTGCTATAGAAAGGAGTGGGGTTTGTGGAGGGGAGGAGGAGAAGGGGAAGAGAAGAAGGACCGTGGGGGCTCTCTGAATTTAGCTGTGTTCCTGTAGACGTTTCATAACCCAACCAGGCAACGCCATCAGTGCTGGAAGGGAGTGGGCTGTGCAGAGTGGAGGAGGGAGAGGAGGAGAAGGGAGATGAGGAGGAGGAACGTGGGTGCTTGGTGCTCTCTGAGCTTGGTTGTTGTTTTTTTTTTTTTTTTTAAATTTGATTTATATGCCGCCCTTCTCCGAAGACTCAGGGCGGCTTACAATGCGTTAAGCAATAGCCTTCATCCTTTTGTATATTTATACAAAGTCAGCTTATTGCCCCCACAATCTGGGTCCTCAATTTACCTACCTTAGAAAGGATGGAAGGCTGAGTCAACCTTGAGCCTTGCAAGATTCGAACCCTGCAGTAATTGCAGGCAGCTGGTCTTAATAACCAGCTTAATAACAGGGTGCCTTAAACCCCTGTACTACCAAGGCTCTTTCTTTTCTGTTTTGTTTGCAGACGTCTCATAACCCAAGTAAACAATGTAATCAGTGCTAGAAGGCGGAGTGGAGGAGGAGAGAGAGAGGGAAAGGAAGGGAAAAAAGGGAGACAGAAAAAGAAGGGGAGGAGGACTGTGGGGTCCTTTGGACTCCCTGAACTGGGCTGTTTTTTTTTTTTTTTTTTGGCAAACATCTCATAACCCAGCCAGGCAATGCTATCAGTGCTAGAAGGGAGTGGGGTGTGCAGAGTGGAGAACGGAAGTGTGGGGAGAAAGGAAAAAGGAACTGAGATCCTTGGTGTTCTCTGTGCCTGGTTCTTTTCTTACAGACCTTTCATGACCCAACTAGGTAACATCATCAGTGCTAGGAGGAGGAAGGGCATTTCGTGCTCTATTTACATAACTTATGGGCTCCTTAGACCCCCCGCCTCCTTCCCTCTCCCTCCTCCTTCCCAGATCCTAGTTAGGCAGTTGCTTAAAAGGAGGGAAGATACTCAAGTGTTCCTCCATTTTCCCCCCCACAGCAGGGTGAATACTGGGGTACCCATCTCTGCACCCTCATCCCCACTTTTCAGGAGCACCTCAGGGACAGCAGCAGCCAGTGAGTGAAGTCCACACCCCTTTAAAAGTTGCTAAACTCGAAAAAAAAAAAAACTGTACCCCAACACAGAGAAAGGGAGGGGGACAGCCCAAAATCTGGACCGGCCCATCACCTTTTCTGCAGCAGCCCAGGGGTCTCCAACCTTGGCAATTTCTAAGACTTGTGGACTTCAACTCCCAGAGTTCCCCAGCCAGTCGTATCGGGTAACTTTCTTCATAGATGGTGGCAATGCAGTAGATGTAATATATCTTGACTTCAGCAAAATGGGTGGGGGGAGCTGGCTGAGGAATTCTGAGAGTTGAAGTCCACAAATCTTAAATCGGGGCTCTTCAACCTTGGCAACTTTAAGACTTGTGGACTTCAACTCCCAGAGTTCCCCAGCCAGTCGTATAGGGTAACTTTCTTTATAGAAGGTGGGAATGCAGTAGATGTAATATATCTTGACTTCAGCAAAGGGGGGGGGGGAGCTGGCTGAGGAATTCTGGGAGTTGAAGTCCACAAATCTTAAATCAGGGCTCTTCAACCTTGGCAACTTTAAGACTTGTGGACTTCAATTCCCAGAGTTCCCCAGCCAGTCATATCGGGTAACTTTCTTCATATATGGTGGGAATGCAGTAGATGTAATATATCTTGACTTCAACAAGGGGGGGGTGGAACTGGCTGAGGAATTCTGGGAGTTGAAGTCCACAAATCTTAAATCAGAGCTCTTCAACCTTGGCAACTTGTAAAATGTGGACTTCAACTCCCAGAGTTCCTCAGTCAGCCACGTAGGGTAACTTTCTTCATAGATGGTGGGTATGCAGTAAGCATAATATATCTTGACTTCAGCAAAGTGGAAAAAAAGAGCTGGCTGGGTAATTCTGGGAGTTGAAGTCCACAAATCTTAAATCAGGGGTCTTCAACCTTGGCAACTTTAAGACTTGTGGACTTCAACTCCCAGAATTCCCCAGCCAGTCACTGTATAAGGTAACTTTCTTCATAGATGGTGGGAATGCAGTAAGCATAATATACCTTGACTTCAGCGAAGTGGGGGGAGAAAAGCTGGCTGAGGAATTCTGGGAGTTGAAGTCCACATTTTACAAGTTGCCAAGATTGGAGACCCCCCTTGACCCAGACAATTTTCCTTTGGCTAGGCCGGTCCTCGGCTTCCGCCATGTTTCCCCACTGTGAGCGACGGGAATCGACAGGTACTCCTCGACTTCCGGCCACAGTTTGAGCCCAACATTCCCTTCACTAAGCGAGACGCTGAACTCTGCCCGGTTTAGTGACCTTTTCTTGCCCTCGGCGGCTAAGTGAATCTCTGCAGTCGCTGAATGAGTCACCTGATTGTTGGGTGAATCTGGCTTCCCCATTGATTTTGCTCGTCGGAAAGTCGCAAAAGGGGATTGTGTGATTCCGGGGCTGTAAATATGAGTCAGTTGCCAAGCATCTGAATTTGGATCACATGACCACGGAGATGCTGGGACCGTCGTACGTGTGAATGAGCTATCCTAAGTCACTTTTTTTCAGTGCCGTCGCTAATTTGGGATGGTCACTAAATGAACTAAGTCGAGGACTACCTGTATTTAAGTCGAAGGCCACCACACCTGTCCCAACCACGGGGAACACTGATGGGGAGCTAAAAATTTACCTGCCGTCGTTTCCGGGCGCTCCTGAAGCTGAGGAGGGGATTCCCAGTTCAGCGCCTATCAAAACGAAGGGCGCCTGGGAAGATTAGTTTTGGGGACGAGGCTAGGCCCAGTGGGGTTGGGAAAAGGCCGTGGGCCGTGCCCGAATCGTTTTAAACATTTGGCTTTTTTTTAAATTTCCTTCAAGGTTGAATAGTTCTCTGTTATGATTGACATCTCCGGTGATGTGATGGCCGCCCCCTCCAGCAAAAGACTTCCCGAAGTCCGGAACTTTGCCGACGGTTTTAGAACTTTATTCAGAAAACACGAGGAAAGCTTTGCAGCTCGGTTCATCTGGCCGACGGAAGAGGAATTGGGCAATTGGGAGTCCGCCCCGTCTCGGGCCAAGACGATGGTCGAGCGGCTGACGGTTTTCTTGACTTGGTCTCGGGGACGGTTCACGACGGGACTGCGAGCCTCCGAGGCTCCTTTTGAGAACTGGAATGTTTGAAAGCACCAGAAAAATAAAAAGACTTTGCACATAGCTTTCTCGGTGGGGTCCTGGGGGGGGAGGGGGGGCTCTCTGAGCCGGGGAGCTTGCTTGCGGACGTTTTGTGACCCAACAAGGGAACATCATCAGTGCTACAAGGGAGCGGGCTTTGCAGAGGGAAGGACGACGGTGGGGGTTCCTGGGTGCTCTCTTAAGTTTGGGGTTTTTTTTTTCTTGCAGATGTTTCATGACCCAACTAGGGAATGCTATCAGTGATATAAGTAGGGGTGGGATTCAGCCGGTTCGGGCGAATCTGTTGCTAATTTTACATCCGGTTCGGCAAACCAGTCATTGCAAGGACTGGCTGGCCCCGCCCGCTCCTCCCCTCCCAGGAGTCTCCACGTGGCCCCTTTTGAATGCCAGGTAAGTACGGGGCCCGCATGGAGGCTCTGGGAGGGTGAAAAACGGCCCCCCTTCCCCCCAGAAGTTTCGGAAGTCTGAAAACTGGCCCGCTTCCGGCCTCCGTTTTTGCCCTCCCGGAGGCTCAAACAAAGCCCCCAGAGCCTGGGGAGGGCGAAAATGACCTAATCCCCTCCCCCGGTCATGGTGCAGGAAGCTGAGTAGGCCACGCCCACCATGGCCACGCCCACCTAGCAACCAGGCAGAGAACCGGTTGCTAACATTTTTGAATCCCAACTCTGGCTAGGAGAGACGGGGGTTTGTGGAGAGGACGACTGAGGTCCTTGGTGCTCTTAGCTTGGCGATTTGCTTGCCGACGTTTCATGACTCAATTAGGGAATGTCATCAGAGCTAAAGGGAGTGTGGTTTGTGGAACGGGAGGGGGAGGAGGACTGGGGGGGCGTCCTTGGTGCTCTCTGAGCTGGATTGCTTTCTTGCAGACGTTTCATGACCTAACTAGGTAACATCATCAGTGTTAGGGAGTGAGGTTTAGAGAGAGGAGGACTGTGGGGGTCCTTGGTGCGCTGAGCTTGGTTGTTTTCTTGCAGACGTTTCACGACCCAACTAGGGAACGCCGTCAGTGCTATTGGCAAGGAATGCCTTCCACGGAATGGAAAAGTGGGAGAAAGTGAGGTGGGGAAGGGAGCAGGGCCAGCTGTCTCAAGGCTGATCCTCCCCCCCAAAGATGGGGTTGACTTGCTGGGTGACGCGGATGAAGGTGGTCCTGCGGCTGAGCTCCTTCAGCTTGGCCGCGCCCACGTAGGTGCAGGTGGAGCGGATGCCGCCCAGGATGTCCCTCAAGGTGTGCTCCACGTCCCCTTTGAAGGGCACTTCCACCACCTTGCCTTCCGATGCCCTGCAGTGGAGAGAGAGGGCGTTTGCAGGAAGGTCCTCCGCCGGCAGAGTCCTCCAAGCTCCCTTCCAGCCCCGTGAACTCTATGATTGGCTAGCTCTTTTTACATCTCTTAGGGCAAAACTCGGCCCCTTGAAGGTTTGTGGACTTCAACTCCCAGAATCCCCCAGCCAGCATGGTGAAATTTCCTCCGTTCCTCCTTTACGATTTATATTTTTCTATTATAATAGAAAAAAAAACTCTTTTTCTCTAAACTTTGTTTTCTTAGGGCCGGGTGGAATGATTTCTCCCAATTTTTATTTTATTGATTTATTGTTGTAAACTTTGCAAGGAAAGAAAGAAGAGGTGCTGTAGGAAGGTCCTTCACTGGTAGACCTCCAAGGTCCCTTCCAGCCCCGTGAACTCTATGGTCGGCTAGCTCTTTTACATCTCTTAGGGCAAAACTTGAAGAAAGAAACTTTGTTTTCTTAGGGCCGTGTGGAATGATTTCTCCCAATTTTTATTTTATTTTATTTTATTTTTTGCAAACTTTGAAAGGAAAGGAAGAGGAGCGTTTGCAGGAAGGTCCTCCATTGTCAGACCTCCAAGGACCCTTCCAGCCCTGTGAGTCTATGATCGGCTAGCTCTTAAGAGAGGCCAAGGGTCTGCAAACTCGGCCATTTTTAAGACCTGCAGACTTCAACTCCCATAAATGGCTGGCTGGGGAATTCTGGGAGTTGAAGTCCATACTTCTCCAAGGTGCCACAATTGGAGACACCTGGTCTAGACTACCAATGGGGAACCAGGATGAAACTTCCTTTCTCTTTCTGATTTCTATTCTATTAATAGGGAAAAAAAACCTTTATTTTTCTCAAAACTTTTTTTAGGGCTGTGTGGAATTATTCCCCACCCCCGAGTTTTAGATTTATTTTCTTTTTATTTTTTTTTACAAACTTTGAAAAGAAAGAAGGGCATTGCAGGAAGGTCCTCCACTGGCAGACCTCCAAGGTCCCTTCCAGCCCTATGACTCTATGATCAGCTAGCTGTTTTATATACAGTCGTGGGCAAAATTGTGGAAACCCTTTTGGGAAAAGTGTATTTTTGAGGTTTGATAGCTAATAACACCATTTTTTTTGTGGGGGGGGGAGTTTCAAGATAATCCTATTCCACTGCTGGAATGGCCTGGGATTAGTCCAGACCTGAACCCAATGGAAAATCGAGGGAGCCCACGAAAGAAACTGGTTAGTCAGACGCGACCCGGCAATAAAACCCAGTTAATAGAAGCCATCATTCAATCTTGGTTTCACATGATAACGGCTGCAGAACTAAAAGACCGGGTTCACTCCATGGGAAGACATTGTTAAGGCTGTCATTCATGCTTGTTGTGGCTCCGTTACCTGAGCCTGTGTCATCGGCAGGAGAGGACTCCAAGAGTGAAGAAGAGGAGTTGGCAAGGCCTCCCTCTCTAGGACCCTCCTCTCTGGCAATGCCTTCGGTGTCCGCCAAAGGGCAAGAGATAGGGCCGGGGCCAAGCACGTCCACGCAGCCACAGATGGACAGTGATGAGGGTAATGAGTCTTGGCTGGATCCACGCCAGCGTCGCAGAGATAAGCGCGCGCAACAGAAGAAAAGGCGTGCCCGAAATTAGGCTGAGTCACTGGACCACACCCCACAGGATATAAAAGGGAGCGTGGTGGCCAGTCAAACCTTGTGACGAAAAAGCTGAAAGCTTCCACGCCATTCTGCATTGCCGGACTTTTGCTATAGACTTTGCTGGATTATCTCTGGACTTGATTAACTCCGTAATTATTGAGCTGTTTCTTTTGATGTATCAGAAGTGGGGAGAAGTTATCTCTCCTCTTCGTAAATAATAAACTCTTGGCAGGCAGCCACTAGGTTGTTGCCAAGTTCCGTTATCTTAAGGAAAAGGATTTTGCCGGCTGGTTTGGTCTTTAACTCCTGAACGTCTGTTGGTGTGTGTGCCTGTGGTTGGGGACAGAACAATGCTAAAAGTTACCCAACAAAGTATTCACTGACATTTTTGTATATCTCGTTTTTTCTACCTTTCACTTTTCTTCTCGATACTGTAACTGCTATTCTAATAGCAAATCCTTCATCAAAGTTACTGTATTACATTCTTCATTAAATTATCTTCCCATTAATAATAATAATAATAATAATAATTTTATTTCTATACCGCCCTTCTCCCGAAGGACTCAGGGCGGTGTACAGCCTATTTAAAAACATACACTTTGATATATAATTTTATGGTACAACTCAAAAAAAAAAAGAAGGGGGGGTGTTATGAGCTAGTTTTAGAAAATACACTTTTCCCAAAAGGTTTCCACAATTTTGACCAGTACTTTATACCATAGGGGTAATATATATAACCCTATACTCCTCCTATGAGATCTGCGAGAAGCGGGGATCCTTCCCAGCTGCAAATCCACCATGGAGGAATGGGGAATTTAACGGCGCTGCCATCCCACTGGCTGTGATCAAGCTCCCTTACCGATATTCGGCCACTCCTCCGGCGTATTTCTTCATGGACACCTCGGAGCTCATGCCGTAAAACAGCTTGTATTTCTTCCCTTCTTTTTCAATCAGATCCCCGCCGGATTCGGTGTGTCCAGCTAACATGCCTCCCACCATCACAAAGTCTGCACCAGCGCCTACGGGACAAAAATTCGAGTTATACGGGCAAAACCAGCAGCTCTCCTGGAAAGAAAGAAAGAAAGAAGAAAGAAAGAAAGAAAGAAAGAAAGAAAGAAAGAAAGAAAGAAAGAAAGAAAGAAAGAAAGAAAGAAAGAAAGAAAGAAAGAAAGAAAGAAAGAAAGAAAGAAGAAAGAAAGAAAGAAAGAAAGAAAGAAAGAAAGAAAGAAAGAAAGAAAGAGAAGGAGAAGGAGAAGGAGAAGGAGAAGGAGAAGGAGAAGGAGAAGGAGAAGGAGAAGGAGAAGAAGAAGAAGAAGAAGAAGAAGAAAAAGAAAAAGAAAAAGAAAAAGAAAAAGAAAAAGAAAAAGAAAAAGAAAAAGAAAAAGAAAAAGAAAAAGAAAAAGAAAAAGAAGAAAAAGAAAAAAAAGAAAAAGAAAAAGAAAAAGAAAAAAAAAGAAGGAGAAGGAGAAGGAGAAGGAGAAGGAGAAGGAGAAGGAGAAGGAGAAGGAGAAGGAGAAGGAGAAGGAGAAGGAGAAGGGAAAAAAGGGAAAAGAAAAAGAAAAAGAAAAAGAAAAAGAGGAAGGAAGGAAGGAAGGAAGGAAGGAAGGAAGGAAGAAGATAGATATGATGATCATAGATAGAGATATGATAGATGATAGATATAGATAGATAGATAGATAGATATAGATAGATAGAGATGATAGAGATAGATATAGAGATTAGAGATAGATGATGATAAGAGATAGAGATAGAGATATAGAGATTGATGATGATAGAGATAGATAGAGATAGATGATGAGAGATAGAGATAGAGATAGAGATGATGATAGATGATATAGATATAGATAGATAGATAGAGATATTTATTTATTTATTTTTATTTATTTATTTTTATTTTTATACCGCCCTTCTCCCGCGGGACTCAGGGCGGTGCACAGCCAAAATAAAACATAGTATATAAAATTTAAAAACAATTTAAAAAACAATTAAATAATTTTGGCCCAAATAATTTAAAACAACCCAATTAAAACCGAATCAATTAAAACTGAGAGAATGGGATCAAGCCAGCCCGGCTAGATGGAATAAGTGTGTTTTCAGGGCCCGACGAAAAGTCCGGAGGTCTGATATCGTGCGTATCTCGGGGGGTAGGTCATTCCAGAGGGTGGGTGCCGCCACAGAGAAGGCTCTCCCCCTGGGGGTCGCCAGCCGGCACTGTCTGGCCGACGGCACCCTGAGGAGGCCCTCTCTGTGCGAGCGAACCGGTCGGTGGGAGGCTATTGGCGGCAGAAGGCAGTCTCGTAAATACCCCGGCCCTAAGCCATGGAGCGCTTTAAAGGTGGTCACCAACACCTTGAAGCGCACCCGGAAGACCACCGGAAGCCAGTGCAGCTCGCGCAGGAGAGGTGTCACATGGGAGCGCCCGTCGCTCCCATAATCCCCCGCGCGGCCGCGTTCTGGACTAACTGCAGCCTCTGGGTGCACCCCAAGGGGAGCCCCATGTAGAGAGCATTGCAGTAGTCCAGGCGGGAAATGACGAGTGCTTGAGTGACCATGCGTAGGGAATCCCGATCCAGAAAGGGACGCAACTGGCGTATCAGGCGAACCTGATAAAAAGTCCCCTGGCCACGGCCGTCATGTGCTCTTCTAAAGACAGCCGTGCATCCAGGAGGACGCCTAAGTTGCGCGCCCTCTCCGTGGGGGCCAGTGATCATCATATAGATGATGATATAGAGATAGAGATACATGATGATAGAGATAGAGAGAGATAGAGAGAGATAGAGAGAGAGATAGATAGAGATAGAGAGATAGATAGATAGATAAATAGATAAATAGATATAGATGGATATAGTTTAGTTTACTCTATTGTCATTACGCCTAGTACAATAAAATTAAATGCCATCTTCAGTGTACATTATAATTATAAAAATAAAACGAACACACATCCTTCCCATTCTATACAATTGAACTGGAAATTAGATAGATATATAGATATAGGTATAGATATAGATATTCCTTGACTCTCAACAGTTAATTTAGTGACCGTTTGAAGTTCAACGGCGCTGAAAAAAGTGACCCTTTTTCACACTTACAACTGTTGTGGCGTTCCCCACAATCACGTGATCAAAATTCAGACGCTTGGGCAAGCGCTTCATACTTACGACGGTTGCAGTGTTTTGCGACTTTCTGACCAAAGCGAAGTCCACGGGCAAGCCAGATTCACTTAACAACTGTGCAATGATTCACTTAACGACTGTGGCATGGAAGGTGGTAAAACGAAGCAAAACTCACTTAAATGTCTCGCTTAGCGACAGAAACGTTGGGCTCAATTGCGGTCATAAATCGAGGACGACTTGTATATCCCCCATAATCCATTTTAAAGAATCAGGAGGGGGGAAAAAACCCACAAGGAAGTCATTTTAATGGAAAGAGAGAGTGTGTGTGATTATATATAGTGTGACTAAATTTAACAACTACAGCAGCTCACTTAACAACCGTGGCAAGAAAGGTCGTAAAAGGAGGCAAACCTCACTTAAATGTTTGGGTTAGCGACAGAAACTTTTGGGCTCAATTATGTCCGTAAGTCGAGGACAACCTGAACAGGCAGTCCTCAAACCTTCCGTTCGGGGATCAACGTTACAATCGCCCCTGGAAAAAAAAGTGGCTCCTCGCACTTACGACCGTCGTCGGAACATCTCTTCCGATTTCGGACGGTTTGGCCCTTGGCATGGATTTACGACGGTTGTAGCATCCAGCAGGGGGACGCAATCGACACCTGCGACTTTCCCCCCAGCACGCTTCCGGACAAGCCACTCCAATGGGATCAGCCAGGTTCGTTTAACGACCGCATGACTCACTTAACAACCTGCGGCGGTTTGCTTAACAACCGTGGCAGAAAAAAAAATCATAAAATTGGGGACGTCCCATTGGCCTGGCTGAACCGCTGAAATTTAGGCCTCCGTTGCGGTCGTAAATCGAGGACTCCCTGTGTCGTTCCAGCCTCCACTAACTGGCCGAATTTGGAAAAATTTGGGATTTTACCAAAAGCTTTGGCCACGTCCCCTGGGCAATGGCAGCCTCCGTCCTGTAAGAAAGAAAGTTAACCTCAGCCTTTCCATGTTTTCTTTAAATCCCCCCCCGCCCCGTCCTAAAATAGACGCAAATTCAGTTCGTGCAAAGGCTGGCGACCAAACCAAACGGGCAGAGCAAGATTCTAGTCCTCAAGGGCGGTATGTATCATAAAAGAGGAGGATCAGAAAAGCAAATTATTGGGCTGAACTTCTCAAGCTATTGTAGCTGCTAACGGATAATTCTGAGTTTGCCCGGATCGATGTGGAATTCTTAAACCGGCTTGTGGTATGACGACTGAGGAGGAAATCCTGAAAATTGGGTCAAAATGGCCCAAAAAACCCAATTTCACTCTAATATTAACACATTCTTTGCTTCATGCAACATTTTTATTCGATAAAAGTTTACTAAAGTCGCAGGTTACTTCTCCCCTTCCAGGAACACCACAGGCCTCCAACCTTGGCCACTGGAAGACCTGCGGACTTCAACTCCCAGAATTCCCCAGCCAGCCAGCCATAGCTGGCTGGCTGGGGAATTCTGGGAGTTGAAGTCCGCAGGTCTTCCAGTGGTCAGGATTCGACACCGGGGATGGGCCGTTGGGGATTCGCAGGGATTTGGGAGAACCTCTAGCTAAGATTCGGTGGTGTTCGGAGAACCCCCAATTCTTGGCTGGCCCCACCCACCCAACCCCACCCCTCCCGGAGTCCCCACGCAGCCCAAGGTAAGTGCAGACCACGCGCGGAGGCTCGGAAGAGGGCGAAAAACAGGCCTACCAGTAGTTTGGGAAGGCCGGAAATAGGCCCGTTTCCGACCTCCAAAGGGCCTCCGGAGCCTGGGGAGGCCGTTTTCGCCCTCCCGGAAGCACGAGAAAAGCCTCCGGAGCCCGGGGAGGGCAAAAATGCCCCGCCCTCTCCTCCCGCCGTGGTGCAGTAGGCCGACTAGGCCACGGCCACCCAGCAACCGAGCAGAGAACCCCTGGCTAAAATTTTGGGAGCCCACCCCGATTTCTCACCGAGATGATGTGTCCTCCGAGGCCGTGGGCCGCGTCCGCGCACTCCATGACGGCGCTGAGTTGAGGGTAACCCACCCCGGTTTTCTTCCGGGTGGTACAAACGGAGCCTGAAACAAGCCAGGATTAAGCCAGCCGGATCCCTAAGCAAGAATCTTAACTCTTCAGCGGGAGTGGGGGGCAAACCTAGATTGAAATGTTCAGCCCAGCTGCAAAGCTGAAGGATGAATCTACGGGGGAACGCCACCCAATATCACCTGGTCCGATCCCCACTTTGATGATGTCGGCTCCCGACAGGATGAGCTCCTCCACCATTTCGCCCGTCACGACGTTCCCGGCCTGCGGAGGCAAAAGAGAGGGACAGGAAATGGGTGAGACCCACATGAAAGCCAACTGGGTGACTCTGGGCCCGTCACCAGGAGACTGGGAGTTCTAGTCCCGCCTTAGAAATAAAAGCCAACTGGGTGACTTTGAGCCAATCACCAGGAGATTGGGAGTTCTAGTTCTGCCTTAGGCATGAAAGTCAGCTGGGTGACTTTGGGCCAGTATACCAGGAGATTGTGAGTTCTAGTCCTGCTTTAGGCAAGAAAGACAGCTGGGTGGCTTTGGGCCAATCACCAGGAGATGGTGAATTCTAGTCCCTCCTTAGGCATGAAAGCCAACTGGGTGACTTTGGATTAAACACCAGGCAATGGTGAGTTCTAGTCCCGCTTTAGGCATGAAAGTCAGCTGGGTGACTTTGGGCCAATCACCAGGAGACAGTGAGTTCTAGTCCTGCCCTAGGCATGAAAGCCAGCTGGGTGACTTTGGGCCAATCACCAGGAAAGGGTAAATTCTAATCTGTCCTGGGCCATGACTTTGGGCTAATTACCAGGAAGCTGTGAGTTCTAGTCCTGCCTCAGGCATGAAAGCCAACTGGGTGACTTTTGGCCAATGACCAGGAGACTGGGAGTTCTAGTCCCGCCTTAGGCATGAAAGCCAACTGGGTGACTTTTGGCCAATGACCAGGAGACGGTGAATTCTAGTCCCGCCTTAGGCATGAAAGCCAGTTAGGTGACTTTCGACCAATCACCAGGAGATTGTGAGTTCAAGTCCCGCTTTAGGCATGAAAGCCAGCTGGGTAACTTTGGGCCAATGACCAGGAGACGGGGAGTTCTAGTCCTGCTTTAGGCATGAAAGCCAGCTGGGTAACTTTGGGCCAATCACCAGGAGATTGTGAGTTCAAGTCCTGCCTTAGGCATGAAAGCATAAGTGACTTTGAACCAATCCCTGTCAGCCCAGCCCACCTCACAGGATTGTTGTTCTAGGGAAAAGAGGAGAAGGAAAAAGCACATTGGAGATATCTTATTTGCAAAAATAATAAAAGAAAGGACCCACATACAGAAGTAAAACAAATAGCCCAGTCGGGAGCCAAATTGGACCGCACAGCCAAATCGGAAACGTGGAAATCTTAAAAAATATTATTTTTTGTAAAAAAAAAAAAATCTTAAAGTCTTTCTGGCCTCCTCAAGCGGAAGAAGCGGGACGTCCACGTACCATGATGGTGTGATCAGGGAACCGCTTCCGCAAATCCCTCAGGAACTGGACGAAATGCTCCGAGTAACCGTTGGCCACGTCCAGGCAGATATAGCGGATCTGGGGCACGGCCTCCAGGATTTGCTCCAAGTGGTTCAAGTCGGACGTGCCCGTGCTGGCAGCCACGTTCTAAGGACAGGCAGCGAGCAAGAGAATTCACAATCACACACACACACACACCGAGGCTGAGAAAAACGACGTTTCGAATGATTAAACTACAACAGACTGAGCTGAAAAGTTACACAAAGCCATTAACTTCAGGTTAATGGAATAACAAAGGTGGAAAGGACCTTGGAGGTCCTCTAGTCCAACCCCCTGCTCAAGAAGGTGACCCAATACCCTTTCAGACAAAGGGCTGTCCAATCTAGAGGAGGAGGAGGAGGAGGAGGAGGAGGAGGAGGAGGAGGAGGAGGAGGAGGAGAGGAAGAAGAAAAAAGAAGAAAAAGAAGAAGAAGAAGAAGAAAGAAGAAAGAAGAAGAAGAAAGAAGAATTAAGAAGAAAGAAGAAGAAGAAAGAAGAAAGAAGGAGAAAAAGAAGAAGAAGAAGAAGAAGAAGAAGAAGAAGAAAGAAGAAAGAAGGAGAAAAAGAAGAAGAAGAAGAAGAAGAAGAAGAAGAAGAAGAAAGAAGAAGAAAGAAAAAAGGAGAAAAAGAAGGAGAAGAAGAAGGAGGAGGAGGAGGAGGAGGAGGAGGAGGAGAAGAAGAAGAAGCAAGAAGAAAGAAGGAGAAGAAAGAAGAAAGAAGAAGACGCAAGAAGAAAGAAGAAGAAGAAGAAGAAGAAGAAGAAGAAGAAGAAGAAGAAGAAGAAGAAGAAGAAGAAGAAGAAGAAGAAGAAGAAGAGAGGAGAAAAAGAAGCAAGAAGAAAGAAGAAGGAAGAAGAAGAAGAAAGGAGAAAGGAGAAAAGAAGAAGAAGAAGAAGAAGAAGAAGAAGATGAAGAACAACAACAACAACAACAACAACAACAACAACAGATGTTTCATGACCAGACTAGGGAACATGATCAGTGCCCGAAGGGAGGAGGAGGAGGAGGTGGATAACCGAGTTGAAAGGGACTTTAGAGGTCCTCTAGTCCAAGCAGGAGACCCTAAATCATTCCAGAGAAATGGCCGTCTGATCTCTTCTTGAAAACTTGCATGGTTGGAGCACCCACAACGTCTGGTGGCAAGCAGTTCCACTGATTAATTGTTCTCGGCTGTCAGGAAATTCCTCCTCAGTGGTAACCCAGGCTTCCAGCAAAGCAAGACACGAGGCAAGCAGTTCTCGAGTGACGACCACCGTTGGGAATGGAATTGCGGTCGTCAATCATTGCGTTCGTTAAGTCGAAGCATCATGTGACCAGACTCGATTTTGCCACCTTTTTCATAACGGTTGTAAAGCGAGTTACACTGCAGTTGTTAAGTGAATCACATGGTCGTTAGGGGAAACCATTCTTCTAACTCCACGGGGGGTTTTTTTGCAGAAACCAGCAGAAAAAGTCACAAATCATGGTAAATAGAATAAATCAATCAATAAAATAAATTTTGAGCTGAGCTGAGGAAGGAAGGAAGGAAGGAAGGGAGGGAGGAAAGAATGAAAAAAAGAAAGGGAAGGGAGGGAGGAGAGGGAGGGAGGAAGAAAGGGAGGGAGAGAAAGAAAGAAAGAAAGAAAGAGAAAGAAAGAAAAGGAAGGAAGGAAAAAAATGAAAGAAAGAAAGGAAGAAAGGGAAAGAAGAAAGGAAGGAAAAGAAAGAAAGAAAGAAAGAAAGAAAGAAAGAAAGAAAGAAAGAAAGAAAGAAAGAAAGAAAGAAAGAAAGAAAGAAAGAAAGAAAGAAAGAAAGAAATGGAAGGAAGGAAGAGGAAAGGAAGGAAGGGAAGGAAGAAAGAAACGGAAGGAAGGAAAGGGAAGGAAGGAAGAAACAGGGAAGGAAGGAAGGAAGGGAAGGAAGGAAGGAAAGAAAGAAAGAAAGAAAGGGATAAAAGGAAGAAAAAGAAAGAAAGAAAAAGAAAAGGAAGGAAGGAAAGAAATAATGAAAGAAAGAAAGAAAGGGAAGGAAGGAAGAGAAGGAAGAAAGAAACAGGGAAGGAAGGAAGGAAGGAAGGAAGGAAAGGAAAGGAAGGAAGGAAGGAAGGAAGGAAGGAAGGAAGGAAAGGAAGGAAGGAAGGAAGGAAGGAAGGAAGAAAGAAAATATGAGCCCATTTCCGGGGGCAGTGGGGGCGGCAGTCATAACTTTGAGGAGGGGACATAAAGTAGCATTTTTGAAAGCCCGCCATAAGTTTGAATGATTGTTAAAGGACCCATCGGTCGTATGTGGAGGACTAGCGTGCGGGATGGACACGTGAGGACGAAGTGAAGGCAAAGTCCCCACACCTACCTGGAGACAATCTGGATTCTGAGCTGCGAATTCCGTCCATTCCTGCAGAGCGCAGTGCTTGTGGATGGCGGTGAAGAGAGAGAACTGGGGGAAGGAAACAACAGGGAAACGGATGAAGCGAGGGGTTAAGACGCCCGGCTAGGAAGCGGCAGAGCGTGAGTTCAAGTCCCGCCTGAGGCACGAAAGCCAGCTGAGGGACGCTGGGCCGGTCCCTGTCTCTCAGCCGTGCCCGCCTCACAGGGTTGTTGGTGTTGTCGGGAAAACAGGAGGCGGAAGGTGGGATGGACATGTTCACTGCCTGGAGTTGTTTGTAAAAAGGGAAGGGGGAGGAAGGAAGGAGTGAAGGAGAGGAAGGAAGGAAGGGAGAAAAAGAAAAGAAAAGAAAAGAAAAGAAAAGAAAAGAAAAGAAAAGAAAAGAAAAGAAAGAAGGGAGGGATGGAAAGAGGGAGAGAGAGAGTGAAAGAAGGAAGGAAAAAGGGAAAGAAAGAAAGAAAAAGAAAGAAAAAATGAAAGAAATAAGAAAGGAAGGAGAAAGGAAGGAAGGAAGGAGAAAGAAAGAAAAGAAAGAAAGAAAGAAAAAGAAAGACGAAAGAAAGAAAGGAGGGAGGGAGAGGGAGAAGAAGGAAGAAGGGAGGTATGGAAGGAGGGAGAGAGGGAAGGAAGGAGAAAGAGAAAGAAAGAGAAAAAGAAAAAGGAAGGAAGAAGAAAGGAAGAAGAAAGGAAGAAAGGAAGAAAGGAAGAAAGGAGGGAGGGAGAAAGGAAGGAAGGAAGGAAGAAGAAAGGAAGAAAGAAAGAAAGAAAGAAAGAAAGAAGGGAGGAAGGGAGGGAGGGAGAGGGAAAAGAAGGAAGGAAAGAAGGAGGTAGGTATGGAAGGAGGGAGAGAGAGAGGGATGGAAGGAGAAAGAAAAAGAAAGAGAAAATGAAAGAAAGAAGAAAGGAAGGAAGGAAGGAAGAAGAAAGGAAGAAAGAAGGGAGGGAGGGAGGGAGAAAGGAAGGAAGGAAGGAAGGAAGAAAAAAGGGGAGGGAGGGAGGAAGGGAGAGGTAGGGAGAAAAAGGAAGAAAGGAAGAAAGAAGGAAGGGATGGAAGGAGGGAGAGAGAGGGAAGGAAGGAAGGAGAAAGAGAAAGAAAGAGAAAACGAAAGAAAGAAGAAAGAAAGAGAAGGAAGGGAGAAAGGAAGGAAGGAAGAAAGAAAAAAGGGGAGGGAGAGAGGGAGAAAGGAAGGAAGAAAGAAAGAAGAAAGAGAAGGGAGGGAGGGAGAAAGGAAAAAAGGAAGGAAGAAAGGAAGGAAGAAAGAAGAAAGAAAGAGAAGGGAGGGAGGGAGGGAGGAATGGTGGCTGGGGGATTCTGGGTGGGGGATTCTGGGAGTTGAAGTCCAGCCATCTTCCAGCGGCCCAGCCTGAGAACCTCTGCCTAAGACCAAAGGCCGAGTTGGGGTTTTGGGGAAGCCATACCTTGCCCAACGCCTTGGCCATCTCAAAGGTCCCCACCGTGTCCATGTTGGCCGCGATGATGGGAATCCCCGTGTAGGTCTGCTTGGAGTTACGGAAGGTGAAGGACCTCATGAGATCCACCTAGACACAAAGAGAAGGCGCCCAATCCAGAGAAGACGTCACTCCCCCAAACTTTGAAAGTTGGCTTCTCCCAACCTTGGGTTCCATCCAACCTCTGCCTGGATGACTTAAGCCGCCAGGAATGGCGGCCTGTCAATCACCCATCACCCATCTCGTGCCTGCTGTCAGGAGGTGAAAATCTCTCAGCCTCGCGACAGCTGCTCGAACGTCACATCCGTAGTCCTTGACTTACGACATTAGGGACCGGGATTTCCATTGCTAAACGAAGGGGTTATTAAGCGACCTCTTTTTTGCCACCGTTGCCGAGCCAATCACCGCAGTCGTTAAGTGAAACAGGTGGTCCTTAAGCAAATCCAGATACCCACCCCAGGGACTCTGCTTCCCAGAAAACAGGCCGGGAAGGTCGTAAATGGCGATCAGAGCTGTCGTAAGTGCGTGCTGGATTGCCAAGCGGACAAATTTTTAATCGCGTGACCGTGTGGGGATTCTGCAACGGTCGTAAGTGCGAGGACCGGTGGAAAAGCTGCTTTTTTTCTTCCCCCCCAGTTTCGCGGGAACTTCAAAACGGTCACTAAACAAACAGCCGTAAGTGGAGGACTATCCGTCTGCCCCTGGGGCATTCCGATCCGGTTCTGCTGCGGAACGAAAATGCAGGACTCCGAAACCAATAAGGCTCACCGCAATCCGTTTTCATTCGGGGCTCCCAGGAGGAATTTCCTCCACTAAATATTAGGAGGCTTATATTTATATATTTTAGGAAAGGAGGAGAAAACGATGCTCATACATATGCATAAGTAGCAGAAGACGGGCTCATGAATATTCATAATTAAATAAATTAAATAAAAATAAATAAATAATTAGCAAACTACAAATTTACTGTTCGCTCATCAAGATATTCTTAATTTTAAAAAAAAAAATCAGTTGCATTGCCATAGCGGCTTTCATAAAGCATATAGATAAGCCCTCGACTTATGACCTCAACTCACCCCAAAATTTCTGTTGCTAAACGAGAGTGAATTTTTTCCCCATTTTACGACCCTTTTCGGCCGCCGTCCTTAACTAACTCGCTGAAATTGTGAAGTCAGTCGTACTGACGTGCCACTTGCCACCCCCTTCCCCAGGATGCTGGGACCGTCATCGATATCTGAATTTTAACCGTGGAGATGCTGCAACGGTCGTTAAGTGCGAAAAACGGTCGCAAGTGGCTTTTTTTCAGTGCCGTGGTAACTTCGGTCACTAAAGCAATGGCTGTAAGTTGAGGACTTTCTGTATACAACTGGGTTTGAGTTGAAAAAAAGTGGGAAGGAGCGACCGAGCGTATTTTAAGTCCCCCTCCTGAGACTTTTCCTCTGTTTTTTGCTTCTTACCGTCACTAAATGTACTGTTGTAAGTCGAGGCTACCCGTATGGAGGACTTCAAGGTTGCCTCATTTAACGCACATTCCTTCTGTGTTTGCTACCTCGCTAACACACTCACAAATTCCTCCAAGAATTAGTTTCCTTCACCCTGCCCAAACTCTTAGCGCGATTCTTAAATTCACTCCCAGAAGAGAAGTAAATGTGCAATTTCTCTGTCTTTAAAACCATAGATATACATTTATTTATTATTATGCACATTTAGTTACCGTATTTTCCGGCGTATAAGACGACCCCCGAATTTTCCTGTTAAAATACAGGGTTTGGGCTATACTCGCTGTATAAGACTACCCCTCTTCCAACGCACACCAAATAAAAATTTAAAAACATCAACTGGCTCACCTACAATGTAAAAGCAGCTGTGCTAGACCCAAAATGGCCCCTGCAACAAGCAGGAACCTCACACAGCCACAAAAAGCCCCAAAAAAACAACTTTCACACTTTACACACACACAACACAACACAACTGGCTCACCCACAATGTAAAAGCAGCTGTGCTAGTCCCAAAACGGCCCCTGCAACAAGCAGGAACCTCACACAGCCACAAAAAGCCCCCCAAAAAACAACTTTCACACTTTACACACACACAACACAACACAACTGGCTCACCCACAATGTAAAAGCAGTTGTGCTAGTCCCAAAATGGCCCCTGCAACAAGCAGGAACCTCACACAGCCACAAAAAGCCCAAAAAAACCCAACTTTCACACTTGACACACACAAAATTCCACATACAGCTTTGTGAGATTTTGTGCGTTTATGTAGTTAGAGTGAAACACTACAGAAACACACTAAATCTCAGAAAGCTGCACAAATATTATTTTATTTTATTTTTATTATTTTTATATGAAAGCTAAATTTAAAACTTCCTAAACTTTAAATGGCTAGGTCTAAAAAAAGAACAACTAAAAAAAAAACCCAATTAACTATTTTTTTTAAAGCTCCCAAAGGGGAAAAAAAACTTACCCAATAAAACAGGGGTCTCCAACCTTGGCAACTTTTAAGACGTGTAGACTTCAACTCCCAGAATTCCTCAGCCAGCTTTGTTTTGCTGGCTGAGGAATTCTGGGAGTTGAAGTCCACAACTCCCTGCCTGCTTGATTGCAGGCAGGGAGATTCAGTTGCTTGCTGATGCAATGGATTGCAGGCAAGCGAAGCAAGGCAAGCGTTGCGACTAGCAGCTAAGGTAAGCAAGCTGGAGGGGGAAATTTTTTTTCCTTTTACATGGCTCTGGCGATCCCAGATGAGCTGCGATCGTTAGAGCTTGGATCGTCAGAGCCATTTAAGGCTCATCAGAGCCTTTCGGGCCGGTCTGCCTGGTTACAGGAGAACGACACCCGGCGTATAAGACGACCCCCAACTTTTGAGAAGATTTTCATGTGTTAAAAAGTCGTCTTATATGCCGGAAAATACAGTAGCTCAATTATTATGATGATAACAGCTGCCTTGTCATCTGCAAGGAGAGTGACAAAAAAAGGCCTTCTACCTCGCTCCGGGATTTGAGGGTACTCCGTTTTGGTCTCAGGAGGACATCCTTGAAGTCCAATTTAATGTCATTCTCAATGTGGGGCATCGTGGATTCCTGTAAATTTAAAAAAATAAAAATAAAAATAAATAAATAAAAAGCAAAGAATCCTGGAATTCTGGAACACCAGGGATGAAATCTCAACCTTTTCTTCTCTCAACTTTTTTTTCCTGACGGTTAAGAATAATCAGCGGAACGAACTGAATCCAGAAGTTGTAAATGCTCCAACTCTGCAAGTTTTTAAGAAGAGATTCTATTCTATTCTATTCTATTCTATTCTATTCTATTCTATTCTATTCTATTCTATTCTATTCTATTCTATTCTATTCTATTCTATTCTATTCTATTCTATTCTACTCTACTCTACTCTACTCTACTCTATTCTTCTATTCTATTCTATTCTATTCTATTCTATTCTATTCTATTCTATTCTATTCTACTCTACTCTACTCTACTCTACTCTACTCTACTCTACTCTACTCTACTCTACTCTATTCTTCTATTTCATTTTACTTTCATTTTATTAGATTTATATACCGCCCTACTCCCAAAGGACTCAGGGCGGTGAACAGCCAGAAAAATAAAACACACAAACTACAAAATTTAAAAGACAATATAAAAACCCATTAAATAATTTGGCCCAAAACTATTTAAAACACCCCTAATGTTTTAAAACCAATTTAAATTTCTATTCTCTTCTGTTCTGTTCTGTTCTGTTCTATTCTATTCTATACTCTACTCTATTCCTAATTCTATTCTAATATTTCTATTTCTATTCTTTATTTCTAATATTATATTATATTATATTATATTATTATATTAATTGTATTGTATTGTATTGTATTGTATTAATTATATTATATATTATATTATATTATATTATATTATATTATATTATATTATATTATATTATATTATATTATATTATATTATTATATTATATTATATTATATTATATTATATTATATTATATTATATTATATTATATTATATTATATTATATTACATTATTATATTATATTATATTATTATATATTATACTATTTCTTTCTATTTCTATTCTATTATTCCGATTCTATTTCTATTATTGCGATTCTACCATGTTTCCCCGAAAATAAGATCTCCCCAGATATTAAGCCCAATTGGGCTTTTTTGTGCATGCACTAAAATAAGCCCTCCCCGAAAATATTTAGCAGGTGGTCCTTGCCATTTCCACTGGTTAGGGTTAGGGAGACAGAGCTGGAAATCAGGTAAGACGGCAAGAGGAGCCCCGTCTTGCTCCACGCGCCCCAAAATAATAATACCTCCCCAAAAATAAGGCCAAGCGCTTATTTCGGGGTTCAAAAAAATATAAGACAGGGTCTTATTTTTGGGGAAACACAGGTTTTTCTATTTCTATTTCTATTCTTTCTATTCCTATTCCTATTCCTATTCCCATTCCCATTCCCATTCCATTCCATTCTATTTCTGTTCTATTCTATTCTACAGTTAAACAATCTCCAATGCAAATTATTTTCCATCGGTCATCCCTTGCTTTTTCAAAAGGCAACTGAACTTCGTATTTTTCAAAGTATTTTTCCTTGAAGACATTTCCCTTCTCGTCCAAGAAGCTTCTTCAGTTCTTACCGAATGGTGGAGGCTGGAAGGATTTATATTCCTTTGCAGTCATCTGGTCATTAGTAGTCTCTCTGAGAGTCGTTGAGGCCACTTAGAGGTTTATCTGTACCCTCAGGGTCACCCAAATACAAGTATTCCTCGATTTACAACTGTTCATTTAGTGACCATTCAAAGTTACGTCACTGAAAAAAGTGACTGATGACCATTTTTCACACTTACGACCTTTGCAGCATCCCCGTGCTCGTGTGATCAAAATTCAAATGTTTGGCCACTGTCTCACACTTACGACGTGAAGGTTCACGTGATCCCCTTCTGCGACTTTCTGACAAGATTCACCTCACAACCGGGTTACTAATTTATCAACTTCAGTTATTCACTCAGCAACTGTGGCAAGAAAGGTCGTAAAACAGGGCAAAAACTCACTTCGCAAACGACTCGCTTAACAACAGAAATTTGGGGCTCCGTTGTGATCGTAAGTCGAGGACTCCCTGAAATGGGTGTGGATGAGAAGCGAAATGTTCTTGAAGGAAATACAAAAGTCCAGTTTTGCCTTTTGAAAAAAAAAAAAAGACCTTTGGGAAAATCTACATAGATCTTCTCAATCGTGTTTGCAAGGCTTTATGGCTCAAGGTAGTTAATGATCATTTTCCAATTACACTTTCAACTTTGTGACACTTTTAGCTCTCTTACTCTGGGTGAACTGTGTGGCTTTCAGGAACCAAAAGTCGCTGCCAATAAATGTTTTATGACCTCCGTGTCACCATCGGCCTTGATTTCTGCATGATCGTTCCCGTCATTCTAAACAAAACAATAAATAATATTGAATTGAATTTCAAAAGTCCAACTTTATCACAAGTGAATCTCTCCTTTCCAGGGGTGAAATCCAGCAGGTTCTGACGAACCGGTAGCGGAAAATTTTGAGCAGTTCGGAGAACCGGCAAATACCACCTCTGGCTGGCCCCAGAGTGGGGAGGGAATGGGGATTTTGCAGTATCCTTCCCCCAGGAGTGGGGAGGGAATGGAGATTTTGCAGTATCCTTTCCCTGGAGTGGGGTGGGAATGGAGATTTTGTAGCATCCTTCCCCCAGGAGTGGGGTGGGAATGGAGATTTTGCGGTATCCTTCCCCCAGGAGTGGGGTGGGAATAGGGATTTTGCAGTATCCTTCTCCCAGGAGTGGGGTTGGAATGGAGATTTTGCAGTATCCTTCCTCTGCTACACCCACCAAGCCACGCCCCACCAAGCCACACCCACAGAACCGGTAGTAAAAAAAATTGGATTTCACCACTATTCCTTTCCCATAAACCCTTGATCATCCTCATCTCCAATCTCTCAAAATTACCATTGTCTCAGTGCCACGAGATAACAGATCTTGAAATTCCCTCTGCCCTTCGTGCTAAGACTTCCCCTGCCCACGTTAAGAGTTCCTCAGGGCCCCGATCGCTTCATCCCAAACCGGGAAGCTTCAGGGCCACCTCTGGTAGTCTTGGACCGCTTTGAGCAGCTCTTCGATCTTAGGGAAGCCTTTGTTGGCTTTGCAGTTTTACCTCCCTGATCTGGCGGGACTACAACTCCCATGCACCCCAGCCAGCACAGCCCATGGGGAATTGTAGTCCTAGCCCACCTGGAGGGCATGAGATTGGGGAATGCTAGGTTAGCCTAAGCTAGTGTGTATCAACCTTGCACATTGGAAGCCAGGTGGACTTCAACTCCCAGAATTCCCCAGCCAGCCATGCTGGCTGGGGAATTCTGGGAATTGAAGTCCACCCATTTTCAAGTTGCAAAATTGGGGAAACACTGGCTTAAGCCATGCCAACCTTGCACCCCAACCCAGAATCCTCAGTTTGGTATCTCAAAACATGCATCCCAATTATTGACCCATTTTTAGGGTACGGAGTATATAGGGGGATGCACAAACCCCACTTCCGGTTCCCCGTTTTTTCGCTTTCCGCCCGCTTCCGGTCTTTTGGCGCTCCCCGAGAGGGGGAAACAAAAAAGCCACCTCGATTCGCTCTCGGCGTTCCAAGGTCTCCGCTAAGCCCCCCTCGAAGCTGGCTGACGTTCTCTTTTTAACGGAGGAGCAATGCCTTGTGGGAAACGTAGTTCTCACTCTAAGCGTCTCCTAAGCCCGCAAGGGCTGTTAGAACTACATCTCCCGTAAGGGAGCGCACTTAAACGCGATGACGTCAGGCGCAGAGGCAAACGCCAATCAGCCTGCTGAGACAAGAAAAACTACAGCTCCCAGGGGCCAAAACGTCACAAATATGTCTCCGAGCGGCCATGTTTGTTTTCTTTCTTTCTTTTTTTTGGGGGGGTACTATTTTTGCCTCAGCGATAGAAGAAACCTTTCAACAATTCCAGAATTAATAAATATTAATTAATAAATATTAATATTAATAAATTTATTAAAACAAACAATTATATAATTCTGATTTCTAATAATTATTAATGATTATTAGAAATAGAATTACATTGTATTGAAGCGTATGATACCCAGGTATCACACCATTCACGCACTGATACGCATTAACAATGACAATAAAGTTTATTTATTTATTTATTTAAACAACATAAAATTAAAAACGAAAACTTGAACTGGGGAAAAAGGAAGAAATAGAATTATAGCTCCTCCCTTCACGATAACGGCGCTCTCTTTCTTTTACGCGGCCTACCCAAAAGAAGAGCGGTGACAGAATCGCGGGGCGTGCTGGGAAACGGAGTCCTCCGCTCCATTCCATCCCAGCCAACCTAGCGGAGGAAAAGACAGCGTCTCCCATAATGCCGCGCGACAGCGGCGGAAGGATATCTAAAAAGCAGGGACTCTCTCTCTCCTTTGGCTTTGAATGAAGGAGCATGAGCCAGGAAGTGACGTCACCGGTGACCGGAAACAATCCTTCGGGAGCGCCTGAGAAGCCAGTTCCGCTTCCGAGGTCGGAGGTTGGGCGTCGCTGAGAGAGGCACCGGGACGGGCGAGCGAAGCGAACGAAGCGGCCAGGATGTTAATCAAAGTGAAGGTGAGGCGGGGAGGCTCCGGCGGAGGGGAGCCGCCAAACGGGCCCTGTCTTCCCACGTGCGCTGAGGCGCGGCATCCCTGGGGAGCGCCGGCCGCGGTGCATTATGGGCGGCTCTGAGGCGCCCGGCAGGCAGAAGCCCAACCGGTAGAGCTGCTTTTTTTTCTCTCTCTCTCTCTCTTTCAGCAGGGAGCGCTCCAGGCCGTGAAGGGCGGCAAAAGACCTAAGTTCTCTCAGGGGACACAAGTTCGGCGGTTCGAATCCCCAGTACAGGGTCTCCTGCCTGTGCAGGGGGTTGGACTAGATGACCTCCAAGGTCCCTTCCAACAGATTGTTACTCTGTTACAAGCCACCACAAAAAGGCACCGCAACCCCAGGGATGTAGTAGCCTTCCTTCAGTCGAAGCCTCAGGAGATATATACATACATACATATAACCTATCTCTTTATTTATTTGTCTGTCAGTCTGCCTGCCTGCCTCTATCTATCTATCTATCTATCTATCTATCTATCTTTATCCATCTATATCTATCTATCTATCCATCCATCTATCATCTGTCTATCTATCCTCGGGCTTCAATTGAAGGAAGGCTACTACATCCTATATATCTATATATCTTTATCTATCCATCCATCCATCATCTATCTATATCTTTATCCATCTATCTATCAATCCATCTATCTTCATCCATCTATCATCTGTCTATCTTTATCCATCTATCTATATCTATCCATCCATCTATCATCTGTCTATCTATCTATCCTCGGGCTTTGATTGAAGGAAGGCTACTACATCCTATTATCTATGTATAGATATAGATACTACATCATCAATTTTTTTACTTCTTCGTAGGGTTTATGTGTGTTTTTCTTCTAGCCAGGTTTTCCCTACGTAACCAAGGTTTTTCTGCAGCACCAGCTCAGTAGAATCACATCCACTCGATTCTGGGCTTTTTTCTTTTCTAACAGCTAGCAAGCTCTTCCTAGAGGTACAGTAAGAAAGTAAGAAAATTGATACTGTACCTTTACAGGGAGGATACATAAAATATGGGTGTGGCCTACTGATGAAAGCAAACGAGCTAGAAATAGATCTATATAGGTCTCCCACCTAGCAGGAAGAGCTTGCTAGCTGTTAGAAAAGAAAAAAGCCCAGAATCGAGTGGATGTGATTCTACTGAGCTGGTGCTGCAGAAAAACCTTGGTTACGTAGGGAAAACCTGGCTAGAAGAAAAACACAAATACTACATCCTATATATCTATCTTATCTATCTTGATCATCTATCTATCTTCATCTATCCATCTAGCGATATCTATCATCTGTCTATCTATCCTCGGGCTTCGATTCAAGGAAGGCTACTACATCCTATATCTATGTATAGATTTAGATGCCACATCCTATATATCTATATCTATTTATCTTTATCTTCTATCTTTATCATCTATCTATCTCTATCATCTATCTATCTTTATCTATCCATCTATCTATATCCATCCATCCATCTATCATCTGTCTATCCTCGGGCTTCGATTGAAGGAAAGCTACTACATCCTATATATAGATATAGATATAGATACTACATCCTATATATCTCTATTTATCTATCTATCTATCTATCTTTATCCATTTATATCTATCCATCTATCATCTGTCTATCATCTATCTATCTATCTATCTATCTATCTATCTATCTATCTATCTATCTACACCTATATATATACACACATCCTGTTTCCCCCAAAATAAGACATCCCCTGATAATAAACCCAATCTGATTTTTGAGTGCATGGCAATAACACCAAGCGCTTATTTCAGGGTTCAAAAAAAATATAAGACAGGGTCTTATTTTCGGGGAAACACACACACACATATATAAATTTGGTATAAAATGGTTTGTCGTGAATGCGACTGCTTGAGGGCTCCTGGATTGGAGCTGAAAAGCGAAAGGGAAGCAGTAGGCTCCCTCCCATATTGGGGTAGACCAGATACTTTGATAGAAAAACACTATATATAAATATATACACACACACACCCTGTTTCCCCTAAAATGAAATAAGCCCTCCTTGAAAATATTTAAATGCCTGCGTAGCCGGTCCCTGCCATTTCCTCTGGTTTCCTCCATGCACTCCAAAATAGCAAGACTTCCCCAAAAAGAAGGCCAAGTGCTTATTTCGGGGTTCAAAAAAATTTAAGACAGGGAAAGACGTCCTAAAACAGCATTTAGGGTGACTAAAAAGGCCATTTCGCGAGTGGCAATCCCTTCCACACTGAGGGCAGATACATTCTCTCCCCTGCTCAGCCCCCAGATTTCGCTGGTTCCGGGACTCCCTCTTTGCCTCGGCCTGCCGAACAAGTGTCTCTTCAAATTGGAGAAGGCCGTGCTGCGTCTTTAGCCTCCAAGCTGAATGATTTTAATTCCATAATTGTTTTATTCTGTTATTTATGGTATTGTGAGTCATTTGGTAGAGATGGGCGGCAGACAAATTTAATAATGTCATAACAAAGAAAGGCAAAAAAAAAAAAAGGCTGGATAGTGGACATGGCAGCACCTGCAGACGTGAAGAGAAGGTAACAAAATACAAAGACCTGCAAATAGAAGAAGAACGACTGTGGCAAAAGAAAGCAAAGTTAGGACCAATAGTAATAGGTGCTTTGGATGCAATCCCAAAATATCTGAAGCTCCTCTTGAACACCATCGGCATTGACCGAAATCCCCATCGGTCAATTGTAAAAAGGCAGCTTTACTCAGAATAGCTTACATCCTGTGACAATACCTTCAAACGCCATCAAATATCAACATCCAATATTTGGGGGGTTGCCCTAGAGAGGAGGAAGGGGGTCAAGCTATTTTCCAAGGCACCCGAAGGTCAGACAAGGAAAAATGGATGGAGACTGATCAAGGAGAGATTCGAGAGGATTAGGGAACTGGAGGTTAAAACATAATAACAAATGGTTGCTGGAATTGAGTATGTTTAGTTTGATGAAAAAAAGGACTAGGGGTGACATGATAGCAGTGTTCCAATATCTCAGGGGTTGCCCCAAAGAAGAGGGGGGGGGGTCACGTTATTCTCCATAGCCCCTGAGGGCAGGACAAGAAGCAATGGGTGGAAACTAATCAAGGAGAGAAGCAACTTAGAACTAAGAAATTTCCTGACAGAACAATTAATCTGTGGAACAACTTGCTTGCAGAAATTGTAAATGCTCAAACACTGGAAGTTATTAAGAAGATGTTGGATAACCATTTGTGTTGTGGCCCGTCAGCGGCCTGTGCGGATTGTAGCTGATTCTGACAGCGAGGAGGCTGGTGTGGTGCTGCGCCAGCAGCCTGTGCAGCTGGCACTCGAGTCGGACAATGAGGAGGCTGGAGAAGATGTGGTGCCAGAGGCGGGGATTCCGCCAGGGCCTTCAGAAGCTCCCATAAGTGAAGAGGACGAAGAGTAGGAGCCTCTTCTCGATGCACAGGCGCACAGAGCTGCCAAAAGGCAGGAGTAGCTCCTCAGGAGGAGTTCTCCTCGAGAGTAAGGCTTGGGACTAATTAGCCACTCCCTTAGCCTATTTAAGGAGGAATGCCGACTGAAGCAATTTGTAGGGAACAACTTTAGTTCATTCTCCTTCGCGTCGGGATTCTCTGCAAATTGCTTCTGGGCTTTCTGCCAACCTTAATAAGATTGTGATTACTTTATCTTTGGTTTCGCCTCTGTCAGAATGCGATCTAAAAAGCCGGAAATGTAGATGAGTGAAATACCTTTTGATTTATGCATAAGCAAGGACATAACAAAAGTTAGCAGATCCATTCCCTTTCTCTCTTTAGAATTGAATCCGAGTGGGATTTTACAGAGGGAGTAGACGACGGTGGTTTGATGAACCTTTTTTTTTCTCTCTCTCTTCCTTTCGTTGCAGACGCTGACCGGGAAAGAGATAGAGATTGATATCGAACCGACGGACAAGGTATCGGCCCTCAAAAGAATGGGGTGGGTTTTGATTTGCTGATTATCCTTGTTGCGTATCCTGCTTTGCCTTCAAACGCAGTTCACCCTCGACTCCCCGAAGGCCTCTTGTTTGTAGAAAGAGAGAGGAAGGTCTGTATTTGGAGCTCTCGTGCAAACTAGGGGGAACTCCTCCACCATGTCCCCCCACCCACCCCTTCTTTCTACAATCTTTGTAAAGCCTTAGTAAGGCCACACCTGGAATCCTGCGTCCAGTTTTGATCAGAAAAAGATGTTGAGACTTTGGGGAGGGAAAGTGCAAAGAAGGGGAACTAAAATGATTTAGGAGGCTGGATAATTTTAATTTCATTTAAGCGAGGATAATTTAATGTAATCTGAGCAGGTCATAGGGACGCTGTAGCGCAGTGGCTAAGACACTGAGCTTGTCGATCGAAAGGTCGGCGGTTCGAATCCCTCGTGCCGTGTAATGGGGTGAGCTCCCCGTGACTTGTCCCAGTTTCTGCCAACCTAGCAGTTCGAAAGCAGGTAAAAAAATGCAAGTAGAAAAAAATAGGGACCACCTTTGGTGGGAAGGGAACAGCGTTCCGTGCACCTTTGGCGTTGAGTCATGCCGGCCACATAACCACGGAGACGTCACCGGACAGCGCTGGCTCTTCAGCTTTGAAACGGAGATGAGCACCGCCCCCTAGAGTCGGGAACGACTAGCACATGTGTGCAAGGGGAATCTTTACCTTTAAGCAGGTCGTACAAATTGAATGCTTCTGAGATGATTAGGAGACTGGAGACTAAGCCATACGATGAACGGTTGCAGGAACTGGGTTTGGCTAATCTAGAGAAAAGAAGGACTAGGGGTGACATGAAAGCAGTATTCCAGTATTTGAGGGGCTGCCCCAAAGAAGAGGGGGTCAACCTATTCTCCAAAGCACCAGAAGGCAGGACAAGAAGCAACGGATGGAAACTCATCAAGGAGAGAGAAAGCAACCTGAAACTTCCTAACAGTGTGGACAATTAACCAGTGGAACAGCTTGCCACTAGAATAGAATAGAATAGAATAGAATAGAATAGAATAGAATAGAATAGAATAGAATAGAATAGAATAGAATAGAATAGAATAGAATAGAATAGAATAAATACAGTCATAAATGGTAGGAGATGGGTGGTGGGACCGATGAGAAGATTAATAGTAGTGCAGACTTAGTGAATAGTTTGAGAGTGTTGAGGGAATTATTTGTTTAGCAGAGTGATGGCGTTCGGGGAAAAACTGTCCTTGTGTCTAGTTGTTCTGGTGTGCAGTGCTCTATAGTGTCATTTTGAGGGTAGAAGCTGAAACAATTTATGTCCAGGATGTGAGGGGTCTGTACAGGGTGGATTTGATTTGAATTGAGTTGATTTAAATCACTAGTAAAAAGGCTTGATTTAAATGAACTCGATTTAAATCATAATTTTTAAAGAGCAACTGTCATCTCTGCTACTCCTTTGACCCACTGTTGACTCACCGATAGTCCCAGCGTTGCAGAATATACAGCCTCGTGCTACATAACTAAGCTCCATTTCATGCGGAATACACTAAATTATTTATGTATCTTAAATAGAAAACTATCTTACGATAGATTTTTACCCAAAAGTTTTTTATTAAAATAAATTCGATAAAATCAAAAAAACTGATTTAAATAAAAAAAAACTGATTTTTTTTTTAATTTTTTTTTAAAAAATCATTGATTTTTATCCACCCTGAGTCTGTAGATATTTTCTCAGCCCTCTTTTTGACTCGTGCAGGATACAGGTCCTCCATGGAAGGCAGGTTGGTAGCCATTGTTTTTTCTGCAGTTCTAATGATCCTCTGAAGTCTGCGTCTGTCTTGTTGGGTTGCAGAGCCAAACCAGACAGTTATGGAGGTGCAGATGACAGACTCCGTCATTCCTCTGTAGAACTGGATCAGCAGCTCCTTGGGCAGTTTGAGCTTCCCAAGTTGGCACAGAAAGAACATTCTTTGTTGCGTTTTTTTGATGACGTTTTTGATGTTGGGTGTCCATTTTAGATCTTGCGATACGGTAGAACCTACAAATTTGAAGGTCTCTACTGTTGATACTGTGTTGTCTAGTATTGTGAGAGGTGGAAGTATGGGAGGGTTTCTCCTAAAGTCCACCATCATTTCTACGGTTTTGAGTGGGTTCAGTTCCAGAGTCCTGTTAGTTCCTGAAGAAACTCTTCCAACAATGATTCAGATGTTGACGGCCTTCACCGTAGCGGCCGTGGGTTGGCGTGAAGACGCTTGGGTGTTTTCTTGGAGCAGAATCAAACATTACAGCAATGTTTCTCGGTCTTGGGGAACTGGAAGATGGGTGGACTTCCAACGATGTCCTTGAAGTGATGTCCCGGTGCCTGGAGGCCGTGCGGGTCTGGATGGGGAGGAACAGGCTCTGACTCAACCCCTCCAAGACCGAGTGGCTGTGATTGCCGGCGTCCCGATAGTCAGCTGGTGCCATCGCTGACTATTGGGGGCGAGACATTGGCCCCCACGGAGAGGGCACGTAACTTGGGTGTCCTCCTGGATGCACGGCTGTCTTTAGAAGAGCATATGACGGCCGTGGCCAGGGGGGCTTTCTATCAGGTTCGCCTGATTCGCCAGTTGCGCCCCTTTCTGGATCGGGACTCCTTATGCACGGTCGCTCACGCCCTCATCACTTCCCGCCTGGACTACTGCAACGCTCTCTACATGGGGCTCCCCTTGAGGAGCACTCGGAGGCTCCAACTGGTGCAGAATGCGGCCGCGCGGGTACTTATGGGGGCGACACGGCGCTCCCACGTGACACCTCTCCTGCGCGAGCTGCATTGGCTTCCAGTGGTCTTCCGGGTGTGCTTCAAGGTATTGGTTCTCATCTTCAAAGCGCTCCATGGCTTAGGGCCCGGTTATTTACGAGACCACTTTCTGCCACCGATAACCTCCCACCGACCAATACGCTCCCACAGAGAGGGCCTCCTCAGGGTGCTGTCGGTCAGGCAATGTTGACCCCCCGGGGAAGAGCCTTCTCGGTGGGGGCACCCGCCCTCTGGAATGAGCTACCCCCAGGGATACGACTGATCCCGGACCTCCGGACCTTCCGCCGGCTCTGAAGACTTTTTTATTTCAGCAAGCCGGGCTGGGTTAAAAAATTTTTAATTGGTGAATTTTATGGGTAAGGGGTTTTTAAATTGGGGGAAGCCTAAGATAAATCTAATTTTGTTTTATAGTATTTTAATGTTTATATTGCATGTTTTTTAATTTTGGCTGTTCACTGCCCCGAGTCCTTCGGGAGAGGGGGCGGTATAAAAATTTAAAAAATAAATACTCTCTTACTCTCTTTTTTTCCCTTTCTCTGCTCCCTTTCAGGTGGAAAGAATAAAAGAGCGGGTGGAAGAAAAGGAAGGCATCCCGCCGCAACAGCAGCGACTCATCTACAGCGGCAAGCAAATGTGAGTTTCAACCAAGGGAGAGTGTGTCACGCCAGCATAGGTTTTATCCTGATTAGTTTAGGGGGAGGGACCGTCGAACAAAACCGAGCCGAGAATGCTTTGAAAAACAAGGGATCAGAGTCATTGGGGAAGCCAGCAGGAAATCGGAAGTCACGATCCCATGCGGTCCCTCACTTAATGCCCTGCATTGGTCCTCGTTTAAAGAGGGCAACTGGGAGCTCTCGGATTTGCTGTCTCCCTCACCCATTTTGGTATATGTGTCCAAAATTGGGACTCACCCCCTGCTTTTGTCTCTCACCCCTCAAACACCCCCCCAGGAATGATGAGAAAACGGCCGCCGACTACAAGATCCAGGGCGGCTCCGTCCTTCACTTGGTCCTAGCCCTGCGTGGAGGTCTGCGATGATGGCGCCCCCGGCACCCGCCGCGCCACCCCACCTTTCCCTAAAGCCCCCGGATGTGGGTGAGCCTCACCCCCCTCCCCACTCGAGGCGTCGTGGGAGGCCCGTCGGGTTCGAGCGCATCCCGCCACTTTCCGTCTCTCCCGAATCCCAGGAGGGGAACTGCCTGACACCGCCGCCTCCCCGGAAGTCTCTTTCTTTGCAAGCTGTCTTTGGGAGAGGTTTGGGGGGGGGAGGGATTGTGTTTTGGGGGAACGGGGTGCTCTTTTAAGTTATCGGGGTGCAGCCTCCGTCTCGCTGCATGTGCTGGTTTTCGCCACCCGGGTTCCCAAGTGTCTTTCCCCACCATCCTCGTCATTTCGTGGCTAATAAATGTTCAATAAACATTTCACAATCTTCACAGCGTCTTTTGTGTCTCCTGGGATCTGAAGGGTTTCTTTCTGAGGGGGGGCGGTGTGTTGATTTGGGTCAATTCCGCCTTTGGTAAGTCCTCGACGTACGACCGTCATCCTCCCATTTACGACCGATCGCTTAGGAGCTGTTTGAAGCGAAGACGGAGCCCCCAAAATGGTACCGAAGACCAAATTTCGACTCACAAATACAAATTTTGACACACACACCCTGTCGCATCACAATTTGCGCACTCGACAACCAGTCTGCCTCGACCGCCGTTTTCTGCGCCTCGTGGTCATGTGACTGCGATTTGGGACAATTTTGGGGGGGGCCTGGAAACCGGCATTTTACATCTGGTTTCCGACAAGCGTCCGTTGCAGAAAATGGGTTCGCTTAACCTGGCGATTCATTTAATGACCACTGCAAAAAGAATCGTATACGGTCCTGTCATCGCCTATTTAACCCGGCGCACCTTAAATCGCAATCCTAGAGACTCCGTTATGGTCGTACGTTGAGGACTCCTCTAACATTTGAGTGGAGAAAGTTAAGCTATTCCTATTTTCATCATCGGGTTGATAAAAATTTGGGGAAGACCAAAATCAGAGTTTAATTTCTCTTTTTTAAAAAAAAAATGACAGGTTGCACAATTTTGGGATTTATATCCTGCTTTTTGCTTCGTACGATTCCAGATATTTTTTATTTATTTAAAAGATTTCTAGATCCTGGGTGACGCAACCTTCAACCACTCACAGGATGCTCTCGCTTATATCTTCCATGAGAAGAAGTCTGGGGGTGGGTGGGGCTGAGCGCCTGGTCAAAAGGCATCCAGCTGGTTTTGTGGCTAAGGTGGAACTAGAACTCGCTGTTTCCTGGTGATTGGCTCAAAGTCACCCAAACAGCTGCCGATCCTAAGGCAGGACTAGAACTCGCCATCTCCTGGTGATTGGCCCAAAGTCACCCAGCTGTCTTTCTTGCCTAAGGCGGGACTAGAACTCACTGTCTCCTGGTGATTGGCTCAAAGTCACCCAGCTGTCTTTCTTGCCTAAGGAGGGACTAGAACTCACCGTCTCCTGGTGATTGGCCCAAAGTCACTCAGCTGTCTTTCTTGCCTAAGGAGGGACTAGAACTCACCGTCTCCTGGTGATTGGCCCAAAGTCACCCAGCTGTCTTTCTTGCCTAAGGCGGGACTAGAACTCACCGTCTCCTGGTGATTGGCCCAAAGTCACTCAGCTGTCTTTCTTGCCTAAGGAGGGACTAGAACTCACCGTCTCCTGGTGATTGGCCCAAAGTCACCCAGCTGTCTTTCTTGCCTAAGGCAGGACTAGAACTCACTGTCCCCTAGTTGTTGGCCAAAGTCACCAGTCCCAGCTAGGCCTCAATTTCTGGTGATTGGCAAGATAAACCGTGAACCCTCCTCTCTCCTTACATTGAGGATATTTCCTCCTCCTTCTCCTCCTCCTCCCTCCTGCCAACCCCACTCCCTTGTAGCACTGATGATGTTCCCACCTTGGGTCATGAAACGTCTGCAAGAAAACCACCAAGCTCAGAGACCCCCAAGGACCCCACAGTCCTCCCCCTCCCCTCCTCCTTCCACCTCCTTCTCTTCCACCACCTTTTGCCTCTTCCTCCTCCTCCTCCTCCCCTCCTCCTCTACTTCACAAACCCCACTCCCTACTAGCACTGATGATGTTCCCTAGTTGGGTGATGAGACGTTTGCAAGAAAACCACCAAGCTCAGGGATCAGCAAGAACCTCACAGTCCTCCCCCTCCTCCCTAAATCCCACCCTCCCTTCTAACACTGAAGATATTACCTAGTTGGGTCATGAAACGTCTGCCAGAAAAACCACCCAGTTCAGAGAGCATCAAGGACCCCACAACCCTCTTCCTCCTCTTTCTTTCTTTCTTTCTTTCTTTCTTTCTTTCCTTCCTTCCTTCTTTCCTTCTTTTTCTTCTTCCTTTCTTTTTCTTTCTTCCTTTCTTTCCTTCTTTTTTTCTTTTCTTCTTCTTCCTTCCTTCCTTTCCTTCCTTCTTTCTTTCCTTCTTCTTTTTCTTCTCTTCTTCTTTTTCTCCCTCTCCCCTTCTTTCTTCTTCTTCTTCTCTTTTTTTTCCTTCTTCTTCTTTTCTTCTTCCTTCCTTCCTTCCTTCCTTCCTTTCCTTCCTTCTTCTTTTTCTTCTCTTCTTCTTCTTCTCCCCCTCCCCTTCTTTCTTCTTTCTTCTTCTTCCTTTTTTCTTTTCTTCTTCTTCTTCTTCTTTTCTTCTTCCTTCCTTCCTTCCTTTCCTTCCTTCTTCTTTTTCTTCTCTTCTTCTTCTTCTCCCCCTCCCCTTCTTTCTTCTTTCTTCTTCTTCCTCTTTTTTCTTTTCTTCTTCTTCTTCTTTTCTTCTTCCTTCCTTTCTTTCTTTCCTTCCTTCTTTCTTTCCTTCTTTCTTCTCCTTCTTCTTCTTCTTCTTCTCCCACTCCCCTTCTTTCTTCTTTCTTCTTCTTCTTCTCCTCCTCTTTTCTTTTTTTCTTCTTCTTTTTTCTTCTTTTCTTCTTCCTTCCTTTCTTCCTTTCCTTCTTTCTTTCTTTCCTTCTTTCTTCTTCTTTTTCTTCTTCCCTTCTTCTTCTTCTTCTTCTTCTTCTTCTTTCTTCTTCTTCTTCTTCTCCTCCTCCTCCTCCTCCCTAAATCCCACCCTCCCTTCTAGCCCTGACGATATTACCTAGTTGGGTCCTGAAACGTCTGCCAGGATAAACCACCAAAGGATGAGGATCCTTTTCTTTAGCGACCGTTCGCAGTTACGACGGACGTTCTGGAGAGGAGGGGAGGGCTCCAGCAGCCCATCCCCGTCTCCTAGGAACCCTCTCCAGCCCCAGCCTCCCGATCCAGGCGCCCAGTTTGCAGCTCCCTGCCAAGTTGATCCCCCTGCCAAGCGGATCTCTCCGATCCTGGCCAGATTCCCTCCGGGCGGATGAAGGGTTAACCTTACAAGGAGGCGGGCAGGAACCGGCTGGCTGCGGGAAGGAGGAAGCGGAGAAGCGCCCGGCTTTGCTCTGGATCCGCCTTGCGCGCGATCGGGTAGATTTTAGGATCCACTGAGGATCACGCCGACTTGCAACGCGCTAAAAAAAAAAAAAAAAAAGCCCCCAGGCTTTTGCATTGCAAACCTGCCATATTTGCGCCCAAATCGGGCTCGGAGCGCAGGAAAGTCCCCTCGTTTGCGTTGCCCGGAATCTGCGCCGATCCTATGCCCCTTCCCCTCCTCCGCTCCTCTTTCGGGGGATCCCGTGGATAGGCGGGCCATGTGCAGAAAGCCCGCCTTGGTGGTGTTTGATCTGGGTGAGCGGGTTGGGTTGGGTTGGATCGCAAAGCCCATCATCCTGGGCTGTGGCTGGGGGTTAGGGGTGGGGGCAGTTTGGGGGGATTGACTTGCCTCGGAGGGGAGGGGGAAGTTTGGGGGGGATTGGGGAAGGCAGGAGGGTCTTCTTCCAGCATTTTGGGGGGGTGAAAAGACCCCCGTAAAAATCAGTCTATTATTATTATTATTATTATTATTATTATTATTATTATTATTATTATTATTATTATTATTATTATTATTATTATTATTATTATTATTATTATCTTTATTCATTAAACATGAAACTTCAGTCAACTGAACATTCAAAGATGCATCACAAATACCATTGACTGGTGGTAATTATTATTATTATTATTATTATTATTATTATTATTATTATTATTATTATTAACTTTATTCCTTAAACATGAAACTCAGTCAACTGAACATTCAAAAATGCATCACAAATACCATTGACTGGTGCTTACTATTATTATTATTATTATTATTATTATTATTATTATTATTATTATTATTATTATTATTATTATTATTTATTCATTAAACATGAAACTCAGTCAACTGAACATTCAAAAATGCATCACAAATACCATTGACTGGTGCTAATTATTAATATTATTATTATTTACTTTATTCATTAAACATGAAACTCATTCAAAAATGCATCACAAATACCATTGACTGGTGCTTATTTTTATTTTTATTTTTTTTAATTATTATTATTATTATTGTTAATAATAATAATAATAATTTTATTCATTAAACATGAAACTCAGTCAACTGAACATTCAAAAATGCATCACAAATACCATTGACTGGTGCTTATTTTTATTTTTATTTTTTTTATTATTATTTTTATTATTATTATTATTATTATTATTATTATTATTATTATTATTATTATTATTATTATTATTATTATTATTATTATTATTATTATTGCAGATTATACCTTGTGGCCTTTTTGGGTAGACACGCACGTGGACCCCCCCTTCCACAAAAAGAGGTGAGAGGGGGAAAAAAGAGGCGAGGGGGTCTGTTGCCTGCAAATATTGGGGTTTTCCTCCTAATTTTTCAGGCCCCCTCCCCTTAAAAAACGAAGAAGAGGAATTGGCTCCAGTATCTAAAACAGTTTTTTTTTTTCTCAATCGCAGCAACTTTGAAATGAATGGACTTCAACTCCCAGAATTCCTCAATCAGCAAGGAGGGAAAAAAAAAAAACACCCACCTGAATTGAATTGAATTGAATTGAATTGAATTGAATTGAATTGAATTGAATTGAATTGAATTGAAAAGCCCACCTATTGAACTCTGGGATTGGAAGTCCATTTGTACTGGTGAGGGAATTCTGGGAGCTGAAGTCCATTTGTGCTGGCTAGGGAATTTTAGGAGTTGAAGTTTATGCATGCTGGCTAGAGAATTCTGGGAGTTGAAGTCCTTGCTTGCTGGCTAGGGAATTCTGGGAGTTGAAGTCCATGTGTGTCGGCTAAAGAATTCTGGGAACTGACGTCCATGCATGCTGGCTAGGGAATTCTGGGAGCTGAAGTCCATTTGTGCTGGCTAAGGAATTCTGGGAACTGACGTCCATGCATGCTGGCTAGGGAATTCTGGGAGTTGAAGTCCTTGCTTGCTGGCTAGGGAATTCTGGGAGTTGAAGTCCATGTGTGTCGGCTAAGGAATTCTGGGAACTGACGTCCATGCATGCTGGCTAGGGAATTCTGGGAGCTGAAGTCCATTTGTGCTGGCTAAGGAATTCTGGGAACTGACGTCCATGCATGCTGGCTAGGGAATTCTGGGAGTTGAAGTCCATTTCTGCTGGCTAAGGAATTCTGGGAACTGAAGTCCATGCATGCTGGATAGGGAATTCTGGGAGTTGAAGTCCATTTGTGCTGGTTCAGGAACTCAGGGAGGGAAAGTTAACCCACGCTGGCTAGAGAATGCTGGGAGTTGAAGTCCACCCATGCTGGCTAGGGAATTCTGGGATGGAAATGACTGTCCCAATTATGGTCATAAGTCAAAGACTACCTGTAGTATTTTGGTCTTGGGTAGAAAACAAGCTAAGTCCATTTTGTCTCTGAATTCTTCCCAGCGATGGCTCCGTGCGAGACCGGAATCAACGGCCTGTTCAACTCTACCCAGAAGTCCCAGAAGTGCTGCACCGGTTGGACAGCGAAGGGATCGCCATGGCAGCTGCCTCTCGGTAAATCGGGGCCTGGCTTTCCCCGTTTGTATAGGCCACACGCCTCTACACACACCCATTGCGGTGAATTAACTGAATACAGGTAGTCCCCAACTTACGACGGTTCGTTTAGTGACCGTTTGAAATTACAACGGCAGTGAAATAGGTGCCTTAGGAACCGTTTTATCACACTTATGACATTTATGGCATCACACGATCAAAATTCAGAGTTTGGCCACTGTGGTTCATACTAATGACGGTGGCAGCGTCCTGGGGAGTGACACACGATCCCCTTTTGCGACGCGGAAGCCGGATTCACTTAACAACCGTGCCACTAACGTATCCACGGAAGTGATTCACTTAACAATGGGGGCAAGAAAGGTCGTAAAATGGGGCAAAACTCACTTAACAAATGTCTCAGTGAACAACCAAAATGTTGGGCTTAGTTGTGGTCGTACGTCGAAGCTGGAATCCCAGCCTTTGGGTATTTTTCTGGCTCACAGGGAGTCCTTCACTTACGACTACTTGTTTAACGACCATTTGAAGTTACAACCGCACTGAAAAAACCCACTTAACAACTGGTCCTCGCACTTAAAACCGTTGCAGCGTCCGTACAGTCATGCGATCAAAATTCGGGCGCCATCTTATCATCCCCATTTGTGACTCTCCTGGCTGACTTCTGACAAACGTCAATGGGGGGAGGGAAAAGCCGGATTCATTTAACGACTTCATGATTCATTTAACGGCGGTGATTTGCTTAGCAACCTTGCCCCCCACCAAAAAAATCAGGTAGCAATTCACTTAACAACCCATCTCCTTAGCAATGGAAATTCCGGTCCCGTTCACAGCCTTTAGTTGAGGGCTACCCGTATTTTAAATCCCCGAAATGCAGATAAATGCAGGCAGGGCAAGGTATTATAGAGCATGTGCAGAGGGCATAGGAGACGTTTTGCAGCCCGCCAAAGAACGGGGATAAAATTGCAGACGAAACAATTGGAAAGCTGAAAATCTGGAAATGGGAACAGATGTTACGACTTTAACAGGCCAGGAATTGCGTGAGACACGCTCTGAGTGAATAGTAGTTATTTACTTATTACATTGATATTAATTAAACATGGGTAGTGCGGTGGCCTAGAGGTGGAGCTCTCGCCTCACAATCAGAAGGCTGTGAGTTCGATCCCAGGTAGAGGCAGATATTTCTCTCTCTGGCCACAATGAGAATTTATCTGCTGAATATAACTCCACATTGGCAACAAGAAAGGCATCCGGCCAGTAAATACTCAGCTCCATTCAGTTGCCCAGACTCCGCCCCAGAAGGAATTATGGCGTCATTAAAAGGAGAGGGATAATTGATATTAATTTAAAAATGTATTTAAATACTTGTTGGTCTGTAAACTAAAGTGCTGGCCAGTAGCTACAAAAAGCAGGTGGCTGGGGAATTCTGGGAGTTGAAGTCCTTAGGTCTTAAAATGGCCGAGGTTGTGGACTGCCTGACACCATCATTTGATAGCCCTCGCATTCGGACAATAGGCCATCCTGGCTTAGGACGACCTCAGCTCGTTTTAGGAGAACAGCTTCCGGCGATCCTAGTTTGTTTGCTTTACAGACTTTACAGCTTAATGGAGTTGGAAGGGACTTTTGTAGGTCATCTAGTCCAACCTCCCACCCACGCAAGCACCATTTCTGTTACAGATCTGTCCAGTCTTCCAGGGATGAAGCTCCCACAACTTCCGAAGGCAACTTCTGTTTCATCGGTTGATGGTTCTCACTGTCAGAAAATGCCTCCTTATTTCCAGGTTGAATCTCTCCTGGATCAGTTTCCATCCATTATTCCTTGTCTGGCCTTCGGGTGCCTTGGAAAATAGCTTGACCCCCTCCCCTCCTCTCTGGGGCAGCCCCTCAAATATTAGAAGATGGCTATCCTGTCTCCCCTGGTCCTTCTCTTCACTAGACCAGCCATGCCCAGTTCCTGCAACCGTTCGTCGTATGTTTTAGCCTCCAGTCTCTGTAATCATCTTTCTTGCTCTTCTCTGCACTCTTTCTAGAATCTCAACATCTTTTTTTATAGTGTGGTGACCAAAACTGGACGCAGTACTCTAGGTGTGGTCTTACTAAGGCTTTGTAGAGTGGTATTAGTACCTCACTTGATCTTGAGTGTATCCCTCTGTTGATGCAATTTAGGATTGCATTGGCTTTTTTGGCTGCCGCTGCACACGGCTGGCTCATATTTAACTGATTGTCCACTAAGACTCCAAGATGCCTCTCACAGTGACCGCCATTAATCCTGGTTTCACCCAGTTTGTATGTGTACTTTTGGTTTTTCTTGCCTAAGTGTGAGTGCTGAGGGCACGGCCCTGTGCCTGGTGAGGATTCAAAAATCTGGGATTTTGTACTATCTGGAATGAGCTCCCCCCGGAGATGCGGAGGATCCCGGATCTGCGCAACTTCCGTCGCGCTCTAAAGACCTTTTTATTTCACCAGGCGGGCCTGGCCTAACTTTCTCCCTCTTTTTAAACAATTTTTAATATTTTTTAGTATTTTTAATATTCAAAGTTTAAATTTGTTTTAAATTGATTGGGGTTTTAATCTGTCTGGGCCAAACTATTTCATTCGATTTTATTTCTGCTTTTTATATTTTGCATGTATGTATTTTATTGTTGGCTGTTCACCGCCCTGAGTCCTTCGGGAGTAGGGCGGTATATAAATCAAATAAAAGTAAAGTAAGTAAAAGTAAAAAAACGGGCTCCCTTTAGCAAACCGAGATAAATGTCAACTCGCAAAGCATCCCTGGCCTGCTCTCGAGTTGCCATAAGGAAGGGGGATAGGAAACCGACGAAAAAACACAGCAGATGCACAAGACAGATGCACATTCCAGACTTATCTCTCTCAAGGTTGTCTCTCAGGGTTACCCACAGCGGCCGGAGGGGAGTGATCTCTACAACATCGGAACCCTGACAGCAAGCCAGCCCTGACATTAAGCATGTTGTACGAACATACCCTATTCGGGGTAGAAATTGGTCCCTATTGCGGGATCTCAACTGTCTGATCTTTCTCCTCACAGGACAGGCGAGATCCAGGGAGCCAGACAACTTTTAGATCTTTTCGGCTTAAATCGCTATTTTCGCTACACCGAAATCTACCCTGGGAGTAAAATCACCCATTTTCAAAGGTAAAAAAAAATCTTTGGGGGTCTTTGTTTAACAATCCCATAATCTCTTGCGGGGTGGAGTCTGGGCAACTGAATGGAGCTAGCAGAGTGTTTTTTAATGGCCGGATGCCCTTCTTGTTGCCAGTACGGAGTTTTGTTCGGCAGATACATTCTCATTGTGGGGACAAGACAAAACGTTGGTTATCCTGGCATGGCATGGCATGGCTACCTTATTTGTGGCACCATCGATCTCCGTGAATTTCTGGCCTTCCACCAGATCCCGACGAGATGGTCAAAGCTCAAAATCCCTTGGGGATCATCTTGAAGGATCAAGGAAGCGTGCCGTGTCTCCAGCAGGGCCTGCCCTATGAAATAGTCCTCGCCCTTACAACCGTTTGTAAACGTTGCTGGCTGGGGAATTCTGGGAGTTGAAGTCCACCCATCTTAAAGTTGCCAATCTGGTGAAACACCTCTCCAAAGAACTGGAAATCTTAGCTGGGATAGTGGTTGAGGGCCTTTTATGGACTAGGCAACTGTTTAACCAGGTTTGTGTAAGGTCTCCTGCCTTGAGCGGGGAGGGTTAGACTAGAAGACCTCAGAAGTCCCTTCCACACCTATGATTCTCCGTTCTATGTTCTCCTTGTCTCCTCTCCAGGTTGAATCAACAGAGTGGCATCCCGTTTCATCAGATGCTCTTCTTTGATGACGAAAGCAGGAATATCCGTGACGTCGGCACGCTAGGTATCCTTAAAAGAGGGTGCATGACGGGACTCTAGAACCTTCCACTCTTGGAGGAACCCCTGAGCTTAATTATTCTAGATCTGGGTGTGAAAGAGGGTAATTAAAATTTAGAGTCGACTGTCCCTGTTCACACAACACACTGAATCAAGCTGGTCTTCTTTAGCCTAGTAAACTAATCCCTGTAATTGGCTAAATTAGGCTGGTGAGTTCTAGTTCTAGGTGGCTGAGTTCTAGGTGGCTGGGTGACTTTGGGCCAATCACCAGGAGACCGTGAGCTCTAGTCTCCCCTTAAGCATGAAAGCCGGCTGGGTGACTTTGAGCCAATCACCATGAGACAGTGAATTCTAGTCCCACCTTAAGCATGAAAGTCGACTGGGTGACTTTGGGCCAATCACCAGGAGACTGTGAGTTCTAGTCCCGTCTTATGCATGAAAGGCAACTAGGTGATTTTGGGCCAATCACCAGGAGACTGAGAGTTCTAGTCCCGCCTTAAGCGTGAGAGCCAGCCGGGTGACTTTTGGCCAATCACTAGGAGACGGTGAATTCTAGTTCCACCTTAAGCATGAAAGGCGACTGGATGATTTTGGACCGATCACCAGTCCACAGTGAATTCTAGTCCCACTTTAGGCATGAAAGCCAGCTGGTGGACCAATCACCAGGAGAATGGGAGTTCTAGTCCCGCCTTAAGTATGAAAGCCAGCCAGGTGACTTTCAGCCAATCACCAGGAGACAGTGAATTCTAGTCCCGCCTTAGGCATGAAAGCCAGCTGGGTGACTTTGGGCCAGTCCCTCCTCACAGGGTTGTTGTTGTAGGGATAATAGGAGGAAGCAATATCAGGCATGTTTGCCACCTTGAGTTACTTATAGAATAATAAAAGTGGGATCAAAATCCAATAAATAAATATAAATATTGTGATACCCAAAGGGAAGGGTAGTGTCTGAGCTGATGTAGTGGAACCATCGTTTTTTGAGTCTAAGATCTCCAACTAAGACGAGTCCTCACCCCTATGTCCCTTCCTTTATCAACTCTTCAAAGATACAACGGTCTTGAAATAAGCTAACTTAACGACCGGTTCCTCATACTTACAACTGTCTCAATGCCCTCGCGGCAGGGGTGGGTTCTAAAATTGTTTACTACCGGTTCTGTGGGTGTGGCTTATTTTGTGGGCGTGGCTTGGTGGGGGGGGTAATGTGACGGTGGGCTTGGCCAACTTTTTTTTTTTTTTTTTTTTTTACTTTTAAAAGCATTTTTTCTACACCCTTAAGAAGTTGCAGAAAAAAATGCTTTGAAAAGCCTCTGCCGATCAGGCAACTCAGCTGGGATCGTCAGAGGCTTTTCCAAAGCATTTTTTTAATCACCTCTTCGGCTGAAGAGGTTGTAGAAAAAATGCTTTGAAAAGCCTCTGACGTTCCCAGCTGAGTCGCGGGATCATCAGAGGCTTTTTTTTTTTACTTTTAAAAGCATTTTTTCGGCCGAAGAGGTTGTAGAAAAAATGCTTTGAAAAGCCTCTGACATTCCGAGCTGAGCCGTGGGATCATCAGAGGCTTTTTTCTTACTTTTAAAAGCATTTTTTCGGCCGAAGAGGTTGTAGAAAAAATGCTTAAAAAAAAAAAAAGCCTCTGATGAGGTGGGCGGGGTAAGCAAGCGGCGACCGGGCCGGGGATCGGTTCGGGGGCGTGGCCAGCCAATGTTATTACCGGTTCTCAGAACTACTACAAATTTTTACTATCGGTTCTTGCTCCGAACCGGGAGCAACCCACCACTGCCTCGCGGCCACATAAATGGTGATCGAAAACACTCGGCGAACATCATACATGATGTTCGCCGTGTCCCACACAATCAACCGCCATTTGCCAGCCGGTTTCCAACAAACCAAGTACATTGGGGAAGCCAGAGGAAAATCGCAAGTCGAGCTCTCGCAAGTGGCCTCAATGCCTGGGGAGGTTAAAAGAAAAACTAAATTGACGGACAGTGTTAACTTTTTCCTGTTGTTTTCTTTCAGGAGTTGTGTGTGTCTCTGTTCCAAGAGGCATGACCCTTTCTCTCCTCAAAGAAGGCTTAGAGAGTTTCGCACGCAGTTCCAGCTCTCATCCTGCCGACAAAGTTTAAACCTCAAACTTCCTGGATCTCCGTCTTCTGTTTCTCTCATGGAAAGCATCGGTCGGGGATGATGGACATTATTTATGCGTGAAGCGGAAAGAGCTCCAGTTTAATCCTTAAAAGAATTTTTCCGTCCCGCGGTTACAATAGACCAAGGTTCTGCCAACGTCATGGTCCCTTTAAGACTTGCAGACTTCAACTCCCAGAATTCCCCAGCCAGCATGGAATTCTGGGAGTTGAAGTCCACAAGTCTTAAAGGGGCCACGTTGGTAGAACCCTCGCCATTAAACCAGCGAAGCGAAGTCGTATTTGTGACTTTCTTTCATCTCAATAAAAACTGGGAAAAAAAATATAAATCGATCTTTCCGTTTATCCATTAGCGCAGGGACTGCGGACAGTTAATCAGGTTTAAAGGATGATTTTGATTGGCGGAAAAGTCACCCGGGATCACGTTCCTGACCTCCGGAAGATAATAAAAACAGCTAAAGGGTTCCAAAAAGATTTTTATTTTATTTTTTATCTTTACCGTTTCTACTAATGCTCTTGGCTTAGCATAAAACATTTATTTCTCACTCAACTTTGGTAGCTTGAAGATTCCCAGAATTCCCCAGCCAGCGATAGACCTCGATTTATAATTACTCATTCAGTGACCGTTCCAAGTTACGACGACACTGAAAAATGTGACTTTTGATCGCTTTTTACACCGATGAACTGTTCCAGCATCCCCAAATCACGTGATCAAAATTGGGACAACGCATAGAATCAAAATCCAGTGAAGGATTACTACTGCTTTACAAAGCCTTAGTAAGGCCACACCTGGAATCCAGCATCCATTTCTGGTCTCCACATTACAAAAAAACAGATGTTGAGACTTTGGAAAAAGTGCAGAGAAGAGCAACTAAGGTGATTAAAGGCCTGGAGATTAAAACATATGAAGAATGGTTGCAGGATTTGGGTTTGGCTAGTCTAAAGAAAAGAATTCGGGGGGACATGATAGCAGTATTTCAATATTTGAGGGGCTGCCCCAAAGAAGAGGGGGATCAATTTATTCTCCAAAGCAGGACAAGAAGCAACGGATGGAAACTCATCAAGGAGAGAAGCAACTTAGAACTATGGAGAAATTTCCTAACCGTGAGGATAATTAACCAGCGGAACAGCTTGCCACCAGAAGTTGTAGGTGCTTCATCATTGGAGGTTTTTTAAGAAAAGCCTGGACTGCCACTTGTCTGAAATAGTCCAGGCTCTCCTGTTTGAGCACAAGGGGTTAGTCTAGAAAACCTCCAAGGTTCCTTCCCAGCTGTATTCTAATTGATATTCTGGCTAAAATCAATCCCTAGTTTTGCAAAGGCCTTCCAGCCGAAAAAGCCAAACTTTACGACCAAAATCGAGCCCAAAAATGTCTGTTGCTAAACGAGAACTTTCAGTGACTTTTGTCCCGTTTGACGACCGTTCTTGCCACCGTTGTTAAGTGAATCATTGCACTTGTTCAGTGAGTAGCCCGGTTGTTAAGCGAATCCGGCTTCCTGCCCTTGACTTTGCTTATCGGAAAGGTCACCGAAGCGGATCCGCAATGACCCTCCCAGACACTACGACCGTCATAAATACGAGTCGGTTGTCAAAAGCGTCTGAATTTCCTGAATTCACGTGACCGCGGGGGTGCTGCGACGGTTGTGTGAAAAACAGTCATAAATAAATCACTTTTTTTTTCCCCCTGCTGCCGTTAGGACCTCAAAATGGTCACTAAACGAATGGTTGTAAGTCGAGGACAACCTGTGCAGCATCTGGGAAAGAAATGGCTAACAAAATGGCTGGAAAGGGACCTTGGAGGTCATCTAGTCCAATCCCCCCCCCAAATCCACTTCAGACAAATGAATTTGAGTGGATTAAAGGGTGCAGCCCCTTTAAAGATTTTTTGGGGGTTACTGTTCCTTTAAGAGACAGAAGGGTGGGACAATGACGTCACAAAGCACATGATTTATCGGCTCCCCCAAATCCTCTTCTCTCCCCTCCCACAATGCTTTCATCACATGTCTCTAGAGGAAAAAGCCGAGTGTCATTTTACCCCTTAGTTCCGGTTCTCATTTAGTTAGTACTAGCGGGATATTTGAGGACCCAATGGAAGTATTTCAAGACTCTCCAACCAATTAATTGGCTTTTAATGTATTCATTCCTTTACTTAAATATTTCCAGGTGGCCATTTCAATGCCAATTGATGCCGTTTTCCATTACAGCTGCTTTCTTCTCTTTGCGTAGTAGCCCTCTCTTTTTCCACTCTTGCTTCGCTTGGGAGCCGGTCGTTTACGAGCGCATAAATGCAAACCCCTGCCTCCCTTTAGTTTGTTTCCACCCTCGTGGCACGTGACGGGGGCGGGGCGAGGCTGGTAGGTGGGTGAAGCCGGAAGAGGAAACCCAGTGAATTTCCCACCAGGCGAGATGAGTGGTTTGGGGAAGCTGTTTGGGAAAGGTGAGAGTCCTATTCCAGTTTTTCCCCCCCCGGCAGAGAGTTGGTATCGCCCGAAGCCCATAGGGGATCCCGAGATTTGGGAGCAACCAAGTGGCGCGAGGGGGGGAGGGGAGGAAAAAAGAGAAAGGGAGGGGAGGAAAGAAAGGATGAATAGATGAAAAGAGAGAAAAATAGGGGAGTTTACTATTTCCTCCCCCCCCTAAAAATGGGGCGTATTTACAAGAAGTGTGGCTGGGTGGTTTTAATTGCTGCTGCTCCCCAGGGTGCATTGCCCCCTCCCCATTTATAGGAAAGGACCTGCTCATTATTTTGGGAGGGGTGTGTGAAGATGGATGGATGGGGAAGATTTGCATGGGAGATGTTGAGAGCCCCCTTTTACAAATTCTGCTTATTCCTTGTTTTTATATACCGTTGTTTTTTGTTTTTTTTTTAAAAGCTGGAGTGAATTAATTTTATGGGAAGCTTAAGGTTAACGATGCATGCAACGCCCCCCCCGTCCCCCCCCCAAAAAAATGGTGTATTCCACTAATGCATTGGGTTGGGGCTTGCAACAGAACCATAGAAGGCCCAACCCATTGAGGATGATGGGATCCCCAATCTGATGGGAATAATGGGATGCCCAACTCAGTGGGGATGATGGGACCCCCAACTTAATGGGGATGATGGGAATCCCAACTCAATGGGGATGATGGGACCCCCAACCCAATGGGGTTAATGGGACCCCCCAACTCAATGGGACCCCCAACTCAATGGGGATGATGGGACCCCCAACTCAATGGGGATGATGGGAACCCCCAACCCAATGGGGATGATGGGACCCCCAACTCAATGGGGTTAATGGGACCCCCCAACTCATTGGGACCCCCAACTCAATGGGGACGATGGGACCCCCAACCCAATGCGGATAATGGGACTCCCAACCCAATGGGATTAATGGGACCCCCCAACTCAATGGGGTTGATGGGACCCCCAACTCAATGGGGATGATGGGACCCACAACTCAATGAGGTTAATGGGACCCACAACTCAATGGGGTTGATGGGACCCACAACTCAGTGGGGTTGATGGGACCCACAACTCAATGGGGATGATGGGATCTCCATTCAGTGGAGGTTGATGGGAATCTCCACTCAATGGGGATGATGGGACCCCCAACTCAATGGGGATGATGGGACCTCCAATTCAATGGGGATGACAGGGCCGCTCAAATTCTATGGAGATGACAGGGCCCCCGAAATTCAATGGGGATGATGGGGGCCCCAACTCAATGAGGATGATGGGACCCCCAAGTCAACAGGGATGACGACAGGATTACCATATTTGAACCAAGCAGCTTCGCAATCATCATCTTGAGATAGATAGATAGATTGATAGATGATAGATAGATAGATAGATAGAAAGAGAAGAAAGGAAGTAAGGAAGGGAGTGGGAGAGAGAGAGAGAGAGAGAGAGAAAGAAAGAAAGAAAAAGAAAGACAGAAAGAAAGAGAAAGAAAGAAAGAAAGAAAGAAAGAAAGAAAGAAAGAAAGAAAGAAAGAAAGAAAGAAAGAAAGAAAGAAAGAAAGAAAGAAAGAAAAAAAAATTAATTCTTTATTGGCCAAGTGTGATTGGGCACACAAGGAATTTGTCTTTGGTGCATATGCTCTCAGTGTACATAAAAAGAAAAGAGACATTCGTTAAGTATCATAAGGTACAACACTTAATGATAGTCATAGGGTACAAATAAACAATCCGGAAACAATATCAATATAAATCGTAAGGATACAGCAACAAGTTACAGTCATACAGTCATAAATGGGAGGAGATGGGTGATAGGAACGATGAGAAGATTAATAGTAGTGCAGACTTAGTGAATAGTTTGTCAGTGTTGAGGGAATTATTTGTTTAGCAGAGTGATGGCGTTCGGGGGAAAAAACTGTCCTTGTGCCTAGCTAGTTGTTCTGGTGTGCAGTGCCCTATAGCGTCGTTTTGAGGGTTGGAGTTGAAACAGTTTATGTTCAGGATGTGACGAGTCTGTAGATATCTTCCCAGCCTTCTTTTTGACTCGTACAGGATACAGGTCCTCAATGGAAGGCAGGTTCGTAGCAATATTTTTTTTTGTTCTCTATGTTCTTTTGTACTAAGTAGAGTTTCCTGTTACACTTGAGCAGTTAAGCAGTAAAGCACATGGTGACTGTACCCTTTATTTGTGGTGCTATATAGCTTTATTTGTGGTGCAGCATACAGGTCCTCAATGGAAGGCAGGTTGGTAGCCATTGTTTTTTCTGCAGTTCTAATGATCCTCTGAAATCTGGGTCTGTCTTGTTCGGTTGCAGAACCAAACCAGACAGTTAGTAGAGATGGTTCTCAGCTGGTCAAATTTCTTTGATGTGACACCCGCCCTTCCTCCCTTCTCCTGTTCTCCAGGCAAGAAGGCTAAGGCCCCCACCCCGCAGGAGGCCATCCAGAAGCTGCACGAGACAGAAACCATCTTGGTCAAGAAGCAGGAATTCCTGGAGGAGAAGATCCAGCAGGAACTGCAGTCGGCTAAGAAACATGGCACGAAGAACAAAAGAGGTAGGAGGGTTAGAGGAGCCGGGAAAAATATAAAATAAATAGGAAAGGCGTTCTCCCCAAATAGGTAGTCCTCAACTTACGACCCACAGTCATGCCCCAAATTGTATGTTGTTAAGGGAGAAATTTTGTCGAGCAAGTTTGGCTCCGTTTTCTTGCCACCGTTGTTAACGGAATTCCCTGCGGTTGTTAAATTAGTAACCCGGTTGTTAAGCGAATCCGGTTTCTCCAGGATGCAAAAAAAGGAGATCGTGTGACTCCGGGATTCTGCAATCGTCATAAGTGTGAGTCAATTGTCCAATGTCCAAATATAAATCACATGGGGTTAATGCTGCAACGGGTCATCATTTTATTGACGGTTATTTAGAAAAATTGATATTGCGGCCACATTTGCAAGTGGCGACTCAAGGCAGCTTACAAAAAGATAAAAACCACCCTATAAAAGAAATAAAAAATAATAAAGTAATAATAAAATAATAACCGTCCACCCCACCCCTTCCATCCTGGCGACATACTACACGGTCGTAAGTGTGAACAGTGGTCCTAAGTCACTTTTTTTCCAGTGCCGTCATAACTTCAAACGGTCGCTAAACGAACTAAGTCAAGGGCTAGCTGTATTATCAGTTGTTGTTTTTTTGGGAAATGGACACGTGTGAATGCACATCCGTAGGTGTGCTTTGAGTCATGCATTCGTTTTTTTTACCCTCATTGCAGAGAAGAGCTGATTTAGAGGGGAGCTCGGTCCATGGTGATTTCCTTGTAAACGTTTCATGACCCAACTAGGTAACGTCATCGGTGCCTAACATCATCAGTGCACTGATAATGTTATCTAGTTCGGTCATGAAACGTCCACAAGGAAGCAACCAAAGAGTTAATAACAATGTTAATAACAATGCTATTGCTTAACGCATTGTAAGCCGCCCTGAGTCTCCGGAGAAGGGCGGAATATAAATCAAATTAAAAAAAAAAAAAAAAAGAAGTGGTACCAATCCAGATGCACCAACTCGGCAAATATTACAAACCAAAATCCACAGATTCCAAAAATTTCAAAAATGTCCCAATGCTGTTTTTGCTTTCAGTCCAGTTATCCAAAACGGAAATAGAACAATTAAGCAATTTCAAGTCTTTTAAAATACATACTTGGGAAAAAATAAAATCAGTCCAAAATAGGTTCGCCGCTCCTCTTCATTTACTGCCCATCTTAGTAGAAGAAAAAAAAAAGTAAAAGTTTCTCACCGCTCTGATCACTGTCGTTCCGATCTTCCTTCCTGAAGTTGCCACAGTCTCCGCACCCTAATGGCTGCTGCTCCGCTTCTGGAAAAAGGGCTTTCCTGGCTCAACCAGGGACTTAGCGATGTCCTTGGGACATCGCCTCAGGACGTGCCCTCCACTACCACAGTCTAAACGAGACTGTGTGGTCCGGTTCGGAACCGTCCAGGAGCGGAGTTTCTCGGCGGAGTTTCAGGAGCCCTAGAAACCCCGCGCATCTCGCCGCGACGCCAACTTTCGGTCTCAGAGAGCACCAAAGACCCCACAGTCATTGTCGTCGTCCTCCTCCTCCTCTCCTCTACGCACACCCCTCCCTTCTAGCACTGATAACGTTACCTAGTTCGGTCACGAAACGTCCACAAGTAAACAACCAAGCTCAGAGAGCACCAAACACCGCACAGCTCAACCCCAAACTACAAATATTCACTTTTACCGAAGGTCATTTAATCTCAGGGCCCCCCAAAATCAGAAATCTTGATTTTGATTCACCAAAAAACTTCCCTGAGTTCAACAGCTTCATCAGAGGCGTAAAACGCCCTTGTCATAAAACGGATGACCCTTGATATTATTTATGCCTCCTTTGCTGGGCCAGATTTAAAGAAAAAGTACAAAAAGTTTTTTTTAAAAAAAAAAACACCCATATCAGTTTAAATCCTAAGATCCCAGATCTCTTTGTTTTAGCATATCTTTATACAGGCTGGCTGACCTTGTCTGGATTTACTTAAAACAAACTCAGGCTGATAAGTAACTGGGATAGAAAACAATCTTAAATTCCTAGAGTGTAGCCATTTCTCAACCTCAGCTACTTTAAGATGTCCGGACTTCAACTCCCAGAATTCCCCAGCAGGCTATCCTAGGCTGACTCAGGAATTCTGGAAGTTGAAGTCCACATGTTTTAAAGTTAGCTTAAATGGTAAAATCCCCAGAAAAAGACGATAGGTAGGCCTCACAACCACAATTCAGCCTCAAATTTCTGTTGCTAAGTGAGGCATTTGTTAAGTGAATTTTGTTCCATTTTACAACCTTTCTTGCCATAATGGTTTCCAAGCAGTGGAAGCCTTTTAAACACACACAAACACACACACACACACACACACACAGAGAGAGAGAGACAGACAGACAGACAGACAGACAGAGAGAGAGATACAGACAGAAAGACACAGAGAGAGATACACAGAAAGACAGACAAAGAGAGATACATACAGAAAGACAGAGAGAGATAGACAGAGAGAGACAGAAAGAGAGAGAGAGAGATACAGACAGAGAGAGATGAGAGAGAGAGAGACAGATAGAGAGATACAGACAGAAAGACAGAGAGAGAGATACAGAGAGATGAGAGAGACAGATAGAAAGACAGAGACAGACAGACAGACGAGAGAGAGAGAGAGAGACAGAGAGAGACAGACAGAAAGAGAGAGATACAGACAGAAAGACAGACAGAGAGATACATACAGAGAGACAAGACAGAGAGAGAGATGAGAGAGACAGAAAGACAGAGACAGACAGACAGATGAGACAGAGAGATAGAGAGACAGAGAGAGATACAGGCAGAGAGAGACAAGAGAGACAGACAGAGAGAGAGACAGAGAAAGAGAGATACAGACAGAGAGAGAAAGAGACAGAGAGAGAGACAGAGAGACAGAAAGAGAGAGAGAGACAGACAGAGAGATGAGAGAGATAGAAAGAGAGATAGAGATACAGAGAGACGAGAGAGACAGACAGAAAGAGAGAGATACAGACAGAAAGACAGAGAGAGCGATACAGAGAGAGACAGACGAGAGAGACAGAAAGACAGAGAGAGAGAGACAGACAGAGATGAGAGAGACAGAGATACAGAAGAAAGACAGAGAGAGATACACAGAAAGACAGAGAGACAGACAGAGATGAGAGAGACAGATAGATACAGACAGAAAGACAGAGAGATACACAGAAAGATAGAGAGACAGAGAGATACACAGAAAGACAGAGACAGACCGACAGAGAGACAGAAAGACAGAGAGAGAAAGAGACAGAAAGACAGACAGAGAGACAGATAGAGAGAGACAGATTCAGACAGAAAGACAGAGAGATACACAGAAAGACAGAGACGAGAGAGACAGACAGATACAGAGAGAAAGAGAAGAAAGAGACGAGAGAGAGAGACGAGAGACAGACAAAGGCAAAGAGAGAAAGACAGACAGAAAGACAGACGAAAGAGACAGACATACAGAGAGAAAGAGAGACGGAGAGAGAGAGACAGACAGAGAAAGAGAGACAGAGATACAGAGAGAGAGAGAGAGAGAGAGATGAGAGAGAGATAATCACTAATCACAAAGACCAAACTTAAGAGCTGCGTGTTTGGGTGCTGGGATGCGGAGAGGAGAGGAAGAGGAGGAAAGTGAGGAAGAAGAAGAGGAGAAAGAAGAAGAAGAAGTAGCAGAAAGAGTGGGAGGAAGAGGAGGAAGGACGCCGAGCTCAGGAGTGGCAAGCCAGTTGCAAGTGCAGCTGGCGGGGAACTTTTGCACCGGTCTCAACGGCTGCTCTCCCACCCCAGACCCCACTCCTGCAGACTCCCGGCGTGCCTGGGGGTGGAAGACCCGCCTTCAGCTCACCTCCACCTGGCCGTCGTTGCCAGTCAATCAGCGGCCGAGGGGCCGGCAAGCTGCAGCTGCTCTCAGGCATCACTGGCCTTCGTACGCTCGCCACCTCCTGTCCACGCAGGAGGAGTGCCGCAGGCCAGATCCAAACACCTTGCGGGCCGGATGAGTTTGACATGTCTGATTTATATCAGGATGTCTCCAACCTTGGCAACTTTTAAGACTTGTGGACTTCAACTCCCAGAGTTCCTCAGAGCTGGCTGAGGAACTCTGGGAGTTGAAGTCCACAGGTCTTAAAAGTTGCCAAGGTTGGAGACATCCTGATCTTTATTAATAAATCCAACACAATGAGTCCTTAACTCAACAACCACAATCGGGGAGCAGAGTTTATGTTGCTAAGACAGACGGTTGTTAAGTGAGTCGGCCCCAATTTTACCGCCATTGTCTTTTTTGGCCATGCCGCAGTCGTTAAGCGAACCCAACAGTCGTTATATGAATCCGGCTTCTCCCCCTTTGACTTTGCATGTCGGAAGCCAGGTGGGAAGGTTGCCAATGGAAGTTGTAATGCCAGGCCTAGGGGTGTCGGTCCCTTTTTTCAGCGCCGTCGTAACTTGGAACGGTCGTAACTTGGAACAGTATGGCTGTTTGCAAGCCGCCTTGGACAACCAACCCAAATTCACAAATTTCCTATCTCGTATTGGGCGTGTGGGTGCGTCAATAAACATCCCCATGCTTCTCTCCTGCATGAGGACTAGAAACATGGCCGGGGGGTGGGGGGCTACTACATTTGCGACTTCCATTCATTGCAGCTGCTCTGCAAGCCCTCAAGAGGAAGAAACGTTACGAGCAGCAGCTGACCCAAATCGACGGGACCCTCTCCACCATCGAATTCCAACGCGAGGCCCTCGAAAACGCCACCACCAACACCGAAGTGCTCAAGACCATGTCGGACGCGGCTCGGGCCATGAAAGAGGCGCACCAGCATATGTGAGTAGCGCGTTTTCCAGGCGGATATAGAATAAGCAGGCCGGTTCTCCTTGGGTTAAAAAAATCCGGTCCGTGTTTTGCCTTTAGCTTAGAGCAGTGGGTTTTTTTTTCCAGTCTGGGCAGTTTTTAAGACGGGTGGACTTCAACTCCCAGAATTCCCCACCCCACAGTCCTCCTCTCTCTCCTCTTCCTCTTCCTTTTCTCTTCATCTCCCTTCTCCGCCTGCTCCTCCTCCTCTCCTCCCCTTCTCCTCCTCCTCCCTCCAATTCACAAACCCCACTCCCTTCTTACACTGATGATGTTACCAAGCTCGGTCATGAAACGTCTGTAAGAAAAGCACCAACCTCAGGGAGCATCAAGGACCCCACAGCCCTTTTCCTCCTCCTCCTCCTCTTCCTCCTCCGCTCCCCTCCACCAGCTCCTTCTCCCCTCCCCTTCCTTCTCTCTTCCTCCCTCCACTTCACGAACCCCACTCCCTTCTTACACTGATGATGTTACCTAGCTGGGTCACGAAACGGCCTGCAAGAAAAAAGCTGCCAAGCTCAAGAGACCGACAAGGATCTCCACAGCTTTCTCTTTCTCTTCCACCCCCCCTCCCCTCCAGGGACATCGACAAAGTGGACGACTTAATGGCCGAAATCACCGAACAGCAGGACATCGCCCAACAGATCTCGGATGCCATATCTAAGCCGGTCGGCTTCGGGGACGACGTGGATGAGGTAAGTGGAGGGCTCTTCTTCCTCCTCCTTCTCTTCCTTTTCCTTCTCTTCCTATTCCTTCTTTTCCTCCTCTTCCTTTTCTTCCTTTTCTTCCTTCTCTTTCTTTTCCTTCTCTCCACCTTCTCTTCCTTTTCCTCCTGTTCCTCTTCTTCCTCCTCCTCCTCCTCTTCCTTTTCATTCTCTCTTCCTTTTACTCCTCTTCCTCCTCCTCCTTCTCTTCCTTTTTTCTTCTCTCCTCCTCTTCCCTTTCATTCTCTCTTCCTCCGTCTCTTCCTTTTCCTTCTCTCTTCCTCTTCCTCCTTCTCTTCCTTTTCCTCCTCTTCCTTTTCTTCCTTCTCTTCCTTTACTTCCTCTCTTCCTCTTCTTCCTCCTTCTCCTTCTCTTCCTTTTCCTTCTCTTCCTTCTCTTCCTTTTCCTTCTCTCCACCTCCTTCTCTCCCTTTTCCTCCTCTTCCTCCTCCTCCTCCTCTTCCTTTTACTCCTTCTCTTCCTTTTTTTCTCTCCTCCTCTTTCTTTTCATTCTCTCTTCCTCCTTCTCTTCCTTTTCCTCCTCTTCCTTTTCTTCCTTCTCTTCCTTTTCCTCCTCTCTTCCTCTTCCTCCTCCTCCTCCTTCTCCTTCTCTTCCTTTTTCTTCTCCCTATTCCTTCTTTTTTTTCTTTTCCTCCTCTACCTTTTCTTCCTTCCTTTTCCTTCTCTTCCTCCTCTTCCTTTTACTCCTCCTCTTCCTTTTTTTCTCTCCTCCTCTTCCTTTTCATTCTCTCTTCCTCCTTCTCTTCCTTTTCCTTTTCTCTTCCTCTTACTCCTTCTCTTCCTTTTCCTCCTCTTCCTTTTCTTCCTTCTCTTCCTTTTCCTCCTCTCTTCCTCTTCCTCCTCCTCCTTCTCCTCCTCTTCCTTTTTCTTCTCTCCTCCTCTTCCTTTTCCTCCTCTACCTTTTCTCCCTCCTCCTCCTATTCATTTTCCTTCTCTCCTCCTCCTTCTCTACTTTTTCTCTTCCTCTTCCTCCTTCTTTTCCTCTTCTTCCTTCTCTTCCTTTTCCTTCTCTCTTCCTTCTCCTCCTTCTCTTCCTTTTCCTTCTCTTCCTTTTCCTCCTCTCCTCCTCCACTTCCTTTTCCTTCTCTCTTCTCTTCCTCCTTCTCTCCACCTCCTTCTCTTCCTTTTCCTTCTCTCCTCTTCTTCCTCCTCCTCCCCTCCTCTGCCTGCTCCTCCTCCTGTCCTTCCCTGCATGGGGCTTTGGATGCGAATCTCGCCCTTCTGCCTTCTCAGGACGAGTTGCTGGCTGAACTGGAAGAGATGGAACAGGAAGATCTGGACAAGGAGCTTCTGAATGTTGGGGAGGCCAGTCCGGAGCTGCCCAATATCCCCTCTTCTCGCCTCCCCAGTGTGCCAGGTACGACAACATCCAGGCCCCCGAAGCTTAATGCAGGTAGTCCTCGACTTACGTCCGCAAGACCACTGACATTCCTGTCGCTCAGCAAGGCGGGGGTTAATGGACTCGCACCTAGTTTTACGACCCTTTTGTTAAGTGAAACACAGCATATGTTACGTGAATCAGACATTTGCTAAGTGAATCAGACATTTGTTAAGTGAATCCAGCTTCCCTGTTCATTTTCTGGTCTGAAGCCAGCTGGGAAGGTTGCAAATGGCGGTCATGTGACCCCGGAATGCTGCAGCCGGTTGTCAAGCGGCCAAATTTTAATAATTTCACCACAGGGATGCTGCAACAGTCATAAGTATGAGGACCGGTCATAAGTATGAGGACTGGTCAGTGATTTGTAACTTCGGTCACTAAATGAATGGTTCTAAGTCGAGACCACCTGTATCATGTCACGAAAGACACCCCCCCCTCCCATCAGTCTGACCCCTTCTAGTTGTGGCGGCCGTACAGGTCGTCCTCGACTTACGACCACAACTGAGCCCAACATTTACGTTGTTAAGGGAGAACATTTCTCAAGTGAGCTTTGCCCCGTTTTATGACCTTTCTTGCCACCGTTGGTTAAGTGAATCCCTGCCGTCCTTAAGTTAGTAACAACGTTGTTCAGTGAATCCGTCCTCCCCCGTTAACTTCGCTTGCCAGAAAAATCGCAGAAGGGGTAATCCCGTGACCCCGGAACTCTGCGACCGTCATAAATACGAGTCGGTGGCCAAGCGTCTGAATTTCGATCACGTGACCATAGGGTTGGCTGCAAAGGTCGTTAAGAGTGAAAAAACGGTCGTAAGGCCTGTTTTCTTCAGCGCCCGTTGTCACTCCGGTCACAAAATGAACCTCTGTAAGCCTAGGGCAGGGGTCAGCAACCTGCGGCTCCGGAGCTGCATGCGGCTGTTTGGGCCCTCTGCTGTGGCTCCCTGTCAGGTGATCCCACCACTGGCTGTTTCTCCCCTCCCAGTCACTCCTCGCCTGGCCTGAGAAGGTAAGGGCGACGGCGGGGATGGAGAAGCGGCCAGGACAGAGACAGAGAGATACAGAGAGAGGAGGAGAGAGAGAGACATAGATACAGAGAGAGAGGGAGAGAGAGAGACATAGAGAGATACAGAGAGGGGGAGAGAGAGAGAGACAGAGAGATACAGAGAGAGGGGGAGAGAGACATAGATAGATACAGAGAGGGAGAGAGAGAGAGAGACAGAGAGAGGGAGAGATAGAGACAGAGAGATACAGAGAGGGAGAGAGAGAGAGACAGAGAGATACAGAGAGAGAGGGAGAGAGACAGAGAGATACAGAGAGGGGGAGAGAGAGAGACAGAGATACAGAGATACAGAGAGGGAGAAATAGAGACAGAGATACAGAGAGGGGGAGAGAGAGAGACAGAGAGAGAGGGAGAGAGAGACACATAGATACAGAGAGGGGGAGAGAGAGAGACAGATACAGAGAGAGGGGGAGAGAGACATAGAGAGATACAGAGAGGGGGAGAGAGAGAGACAGATACAGAGAGAGGGGGAGAGAGAGATACAGAGGGGGAGAGAGAGACAGATACAGAGAGAGGGGGGAGAGAGATATATATAGAGAGAGAGACAGAGAGGGGGAGAGAGAGAGATATAGAGAGATACAGAGAGAGGAGGAGAGAGAGACATAGAGAGATACAGAGAGAGAGGGAGGGAGAGAGAGAGAGGAAAGAGAAATATGTCAAAAGGATTTTGTGACTCCCGGTGTTTTCTTTTCTGTGGGAAACGGGTCCAAATGGCCCTTTGAGTGTTCAAGGTTGCCGACCCATGGCCTAGGGACTACAGCTGCCGGGTACCAGCTGTGGATAATGGGATGCCAATCCCACCCAGCAGAAGTTGACCACGGACGGCGGGGCCCCTTTCCGCGAGGTCCCGGATTCAAATCCTGCCTTTTTTTCCCTTCCCCGCAGCTTCCAAAGTGCCATCGGCCTCCCTGGATGAGGAAGACGAGGAAATGAAACAGCTTGCCGCCTGGGTGTCGTGATGCATTGTGGGAAATTCCCTCCCTTCCTCGCCTCCCTTGGTTTTCTACGGAGAAATAGGCAGTGAGAGATGGAGAAGATCCAATTTTCTCCCCTCCGGTTTCCATGGCCAGGAAAGTTACGGGGAGGGGCGGGGGGGGAGGTCGAAAAAGAGGGGAGGGCCGGAAGTCACACCCACATACACACCCTGCCTAAAATGACCTTACGTGCCGAATGTAAAGAGTTTTATAGACAGATTTATATAAATATATATATATATCTATATATCTACAATATAGAACGGGAGCCTGTTCGGGGGGGGTGAGAGAGGGTGTCGGGGCTGAAAAGACCTCCCGCCCCGCCCCACCTCGCCCCGCCCCCCCTCCAGATAAAGACTGAATCTTGATATCATCTAGAGATTAACTTTCTTTTTTTTTTTTTCAGTTTTCAAAAAAACAAAACAAAACAGGATTTTGGCCCGCGTTGAGGGGGGGCTCAGGAGGAGCGGCAAAACCCGGCCGGAAAAATGAAGCTTGGGGGGGGAAAAAAAAAAAGAAAAATTCTCGAGAATTTTGACCCTCTGTTTTTGTCCTTCGTTGTCTGGCTATTTGTCCGATTTTGGGGCATCCGTTCCTGTAACTGTTGCTCGCTCTCTCGCTCTCCCTTTTTGGGACAGAAGGGGGGGGAAATGGGGAGGGGGGTGTCAGCTTCGTCTGTTGCCAAACACACAAAACACACAAACTCCGGTTGTGTAAAGGATGCCGTCTAGGATTCTCCTCCCGCGTGTTGCAAAGGAATTTTTTTTGGGGGGGCGGGTTTTGTGGGGGGGGGGCCGGCATTCCGCCTTGGAAGGCTGGACGGATGGATGGAAGGAGGGTGGGCGGACGGGCGAGGGGAGGCGGGAAATATTGGGGAACAAAGGGAGAAAAATTGTGACTTAGTTTGGACTGGAGGTACTCGTTCTGTCCTGGTTTTATCGGTAGCGTGTATCTGTTAAAACACGGGTTTTTTTGGGGGGGGGTTCGTCGGTTAACGGTTTACTTCGACTCGCGCCTCGTGTTTTTTCTCTTTTCTGTTTTAAAGCTTGCTCGTTCTGTCTTTCTTTTTTTTTTCCTTTTTTTAAAAAATTGACTTGTGGGCAGGAGCTGGGATGGTGGGTGGGGGAAGCGTGGCCCCACCCCCCGCCACTGACACGCGTGTACTCCTGCGGTGACCTGTTGCTATGTTGCTTTCTGTGCCCGGTGAATAAAGTGCCCTGAACTGTGTTGTCTGAACTGAGTGGCATGTGACGTTTGTTTTTCTCCATCACCCCCCAAAAAACTGGAATTTGCACCCAAAACCAAGTGTTTTTTTAACCTCCACCACTTTAAGAGTTACGAACTTCAACTCCCAGAATTCCTCAGCCAGCCATGCTGGCTGGGGAATTCTGGGAGTTGAAGTCTGTATCTCTTAAAAGTGCCCGAGGTTAGGGAAAAAAAATCACAGTTTTGGTAACCAAAAATCAGAAATCTGATAATTTCTTGCCTGATTTTTTTTTTTTTTACAGAATGAATCTTTTACCTCATTTTGCCATCTTGAACCAATTATCCCAGTGTTTTTCAACCTCAGCCGCTTTTAAGATGCCTGGACTTCAACTCCCAGAATTCCACGCTTATGGGGATTTCCCCTCCCAGGATTCTAGGCTTAAGATATGTGGACTTTAATTGATTTATCCCAGGGTTTTTCAGTCTTAGCCACTTTAAGATGCATGCACTTCAACTCCCAGAATTCCATGCTTTATGTGGATTTCACCTCCCAGGATTCTAAGTTTATGAGGTGAACTTCAACTCCCAGAATTCCATGCTTTACGTGGATTTCACCTCCCAGGATTCTAAGTTTAAGAGGTGAACTTCAACTCCCAGAATTCCATGCTCTACGTGGATTTCACCTCCCAGGATTCTAGGTTTAAGAGGTGAACTTCAACTCCCAGAATTCCATGCTTTACGTGGATTTCACCTCCCAGGATTCTAAGTTTAAGAGGTGAACTTCAACTCCCAGAATTCCATGCTCTACATGGATTTCACCTCCCAGGATTCTAGGTTTAAGAGGTGAACTTCAACTCCCAGAATTCCATGCTTTACGTGGATTTCACCTCCCAGGATTCTAGGTTTAAGAGGTGAACTTCAACTCCCAGAATTCCATGCTTTATGTGGATTTCACCTCCCAGGATTCCATGCTTAAGAGACTTGGTGCTTCTTTGAGCTTGGTTGTTTTCTTGAAGACGTTTCCTTTCCCAAACTAGCTAACATCTCCAGTCCTAGACTTCAATTCCCACAATTCCAAGCTGGCTGGGGAACCCTGGGAGTTGAAGTCCCTCCATCTTAAAGTGGCCACGTTCAGAAACACGAAACTCTGTCCACCTTTGGAAAAAATACAGGTTGTCCTCGACGTACGACCACGACGGAGCCCCACATTTCTGTTGCTAAGTGAGACATTGGTGACGCGAGTTTTGCCCCGTCTTACGACCTTTCTTGCCACCGTTGTTAAGTGAATCAACGCAGTTGTTAAGTTAGGAACACGGTTGTTAAGGGAATCGGACTTTTTCCCCATCGACGTTGCTGGTCAGGCGGTCGCAAAAAAAGGGGATGACGTGACTCCAGGACCCTGCACCCGTCATAATTATGAGTCGGTTGCCAAGCATCTGAATTTTTATCACACGACCATGGGGATACCACAAAGGAGCCTTGGTGGTGCAGCGGACTAAAGTGCTGTTAAGTAGCACTTAGCTGCCAGCTGCCTGCAATTACTACGAGTTCAAATCTCACCAGGCTCAAGGTTGACTCAGCTTTCCATCCTTCTGAGGTAGGTAAAATGAGGACCCAGATTGTGGGGGGCAATAAACTGACTTTGTATATATATAAAAAAAGAACACTGCTTAGGGGGGGCCGAAAGCCCTACTAAGCAGGTATATACAAAAGTATGAAGGCTATTCCTCAATGCATTGTAAGCCGCCCTGTGTGAAAAGCAGTCCTAAATTATTTCAGTGACGCTGAGATGATATTCAGCCGGTTTGGGCCAATTCTATTTAGGCACGATTTTGAGTCTGGGCATGTGTGTGGAAGGCGCGCGCACCAGCAAAGAGCATATGCGGACGGGGCATGTGTGCCAGGGGTGAAATGCTCCCGGTTCGGACCAGATCACCCGATCCGGTAGTGATGGAGGTTTGGAGAACTGGTAGCAAAAATCCCTGCCCACATGCCCAGCTGAGCCGCACAATCATCAGAGGCTTTTTTTTTTTTTTTTTTACTTTTAAAAGCATTTTTTCTACAACCTGTTCGGTTGAAAAAATGCTTTTAAAAGTATTTTAAAAAGCCTCTGATGATCGCGCGGCTCAGCTGGGATCGTCAGAGGCATTTAAAAGGAAAAAAAAAACCTCTGCCGATCAGGCAACTCAGCTGGGATCGTCAGAGACACTTAAAAGGAAAAAAAAGCCTGCCGATCAGGCAACTCAGCTGGGATCATCAGAGGCACTTAAAAGAAAAAAAGCCTCTGACGATCAGGCAACTCAGCTGGGATCGTCAGAGGCATTTAAAAGGAAAAAAAAGCCTCTGCCGATCAGGCAACTCAGCTGGGATCGTCAGAGGCATTTAAAAGGAAAAAAAAACCTCTGCCGATCAGGCAACTCAGCTTGGATCGTCAGAGGCTTTTAAAAGCATTTTTTTTACAACCTCTTGTAGAAAAAATGCTTTTAAAAGTTAAAAAATTTGGCCACACCCACCCAGTCACATTACCCCCCTCCCACCAAGCCACACCCACAGAACCGGTACTAAAATTTTAGATTTCACCACTGGCGTGTGCTCACATTTGCAAACCGGTAGGGAAAGTAAATCAATACCACCCCTGGTGCCGCTGTAACTTCAAACGGCCACTAAATGAACTGTCGTAACTCGAGGACTACTTGTAGCAAACAGACGAATTTCCAAAGCCCCTCCGCCCCCAAAACTCCTCTATAGGGACAATACAGGTTCATTCTTCCCCCTTCCCCCTTTTTAAAATCTTCCCCCCTTCTTTGCCTCGGGAGTCTCCCAGGACATAATTGGCAGCCACGTCCCCGCAGCTAAAAATCCAGCAGCTCAGCCCAAAGGGCCAGATGCAAAATTGTAAGGGTCCCTCGTGTTTTTTGGGTTGTTTGTTTTTAATAGGCTATTCTTTGCTTTTCTCCGCATTTTTAGACGGCTTGATCTGGCCCGTGCTCCGAGTCCTGCTGGCTGGTTTTTTTTTATCCGGCGAAAAAGTGAGGGATTTGGATTTGGTGTTGGGCGTAGGGCTGCTTTTGCCGGCTTCCGGCGTCCGGGGTCCGCAGATGGCCTCCAGTGCCTTCAGTTCGGAGGTGGGCTTCTCCGCCAAGAACTTCAGCACCCACGAAACTTTCAGGATCTCCAAGATGTTCAGCCGTTTCGAGGCCGGGCGCAGGATGCGACGGATCAGATCCTGCGAGGAGATGGATTTCCACGTTGAAGGCCGCCACCGTTGCCTGATCGTGCCCGCCCCTCCCTCCCTCCCCGCCACAGGGGCGGCAAACCTAGGACACGCGTGTCCGGTGGGGGGGGACATGTGTCACGTGTGGTGCAGTCACCAACACCCAACAACTATTGTCTGAAGAGGTGTAGGGTTTCCTGCCTAAGCAGGGGGTTGGACTAGAAGACCTCCAAGGTCCCTTCCAACTCTGTTATTCTATTCTATTCTATTCTAATCTATTCTATTCTATTCTATTCTATTTCCATATATTCTATTCTATTCTATTCTATTCTAATTCCGTTCCATATTTTCTATTCTATTCTATTCTATTCTATTCTATTCTATTCTATTCTAATTCCATATTTTCTATTCTATTCTATTCTATTCTATTCTATTCTATTTCCATATTTTCTATTCTATTCTATTCTATTTATTCTATTCTATTCTATTCTATTCTATTCTATTCTAATTCCTTTCCATATTTTTTATTCTCTTCTCTTCTCTTCTCTTCTCTTCTCTTCTCTTCTCTTCTCTTCTCTTCTCTTCTCTTCTCTTCTCTTCTCTTCTCATTCCGTTCCATATTTTCTTTTCTATTCAATTCTATTCTATTCTAATTCTGTTCCATATTTTCTATTCTATTCTATTCTAATTCCCTTCCATATTTTCTATTCTATTCTATTCTTTTCTATTCTATTCTATTCTGTTCTGTTCTGTTCTGTTCTGTTCTGTTCTGTTCTGTTCTAATTCCGTTCCATATTTTCTATTCTATTCTATTCTATTCTATTCTATTCTATTCTATTCTATTCTATTCTATTCTATTCTATTCTATTCTTGGACGGAATAGGGCAACTTTGCCACAGCCGACTCGCTGCGGGACAATTCGACATTTCTGTTTATTTGAAATCATTAAAAAAAATAATCATTTCTGTCATTCGCCTTTCATTTTTGTCTCTCCTTTGGCAATCTTTTCTTTAATGATGCTATTCCACCCTTTCTTGATATTCGCGTAACTCTTGTTGTCCAGCGGTGAGTTGGCCACGGGGAGTCAATAATAGAATAACAGAGCTGGAGGGGACCTTTTAGGTCATCTAGTCCAACCCCCCGCCCCCCAATCCAAGCACCAGACCCTACACCATTTCTGACAGACGGCAGTCCAGTCTCTTCTTGAAAGTTTCCAGGCATGTCATAGACCCCCCCCCCCCGGCTACTCTGCCAGGAAGGGTTTTATAAGTGGCTCAGAACCAAAAAAAAATTCTGCCAAAGTTAAAAGAAGAGTGGAATGAATGAAAGAGAGAGGAGACTGATGAGAAAGGCAGCTAGAAGGGATGGAAGACGATGGGGATGAATGGAAGAGTGGACAGATGCTGCAACCTCTAAGGAACCCAGGAAGGAAGGAAGGAAGGAAGGAAGGAAAGAAGGAAGGAAGGAAGGAAGGAAGGAAGGAAGGAGGAATAAGGGATGAGGGATGAGGGAAGGAAGGAAGGAAGGGAGAAGAGGGAGGGATGAAGAAAGGAAGAGAGAATAAGGGAGGAGGAAAGGAAAGAGGGAGGGATGAAGGAAGGAAGGGAGAGATGGAAGGAGAGGGAGGAAGAAAGGAAGGAAAAAGGAATGAAGGAGTAGTGGGAGAGAAGGAAGAATGAATGAAAGAGGGAGGAGACTGATGGGAGGGATGGAAGACGATGGGGTTGGATGGAAGAGTGGACAGACGCTGCAACCTCTAAGGAACCCAGGAAGGAAGGAAGGAAGGAAGGAAGGAAGGAAGGAAGGAAGGGGAATAAGGGATGAGGGAAGGAAGGAAGGGAGAAGAGGGAGGGATGAAGGAAGGAAGGGAGAGATGGAAGGAGAGGGAGGAAGAAAGGAAGGAAAAAGGAATGAAGGAGTAGTGGGAGAGAAGGAAGGGATTGGGAAGTGAGAGGAGGGAAGGAAGGAAAGGGGAAGAAGAGGGAGGGAGGAAGGGAGGGAGGAAGGAACAAAGGAGAAACGGGAGAAGAAAGAATGAGGGAGGGAAGAAGGTCAGGAAGGAGTGGGAGAGAAGGGAGGAGAATAAGGGAGGAAAGAAGAGAGGGAGGGAGAGAGGGGGGAAGAAAGGAAGGAAAAAGGAATGAAGGAGTAGTGGGAGAGAAGGAAGGGGAGAGGAGGGAAGGAAGGAAAAGGAAGAAGAAGAGGGAGGAGAAAAGAGGGAGAGAAGAAGGGAGGAAAGAACAAAGAAGTGGGAGAAGGAAAGAATGAGAGAAGGGAGGGAAGGAGGGAGGGAGGAACAAAGGAGAAGTGGGAGGGAAGCAAGGAAAGAGGAAGCCGGCAGAACAAGGGAGGAAGTGAAGGAAGGAAGGAAGTCCACACATCTTCAGCCAACCAAGGTGGAGAAACCCCAGCTTGGCCGGTACTGTAGGCCCCATCATCCCCAGCCAACCAGCCAGCTGGCAATGCCAAGAGGGTCCAGGCCTCACCTTAATCTCGTCGTTGATCTGGACGTGGCTGGGGAAATTGACCTCCTTCTGGGTCTCCCTCAGCAGCTTCTTGAGGTTGGTGTCATCGAAGGGCAGGTGGGCCACCACCAAGGTGTAAAGGATGACGCCCATGCTCCAGGTGTCGGAGAGGAAGGGGTTGTAGGGCAGGCCCAGCAAGATCTCCGGGCAGGCGTAGGCGAAGCTGCCGCAGTAGGTTTGGCTGAGGTGGGAGAAGCAGCTCATCATGCGGTACGACGGGGTGGGAGGGGGCTGCGTCTGTGGAGCCACCATCTTGGAGAAGCCGAAATCCGAGATCTTGATATTCTCACGCTTGTCCAGCAACAGGTTCTCCAGCTTCAAATCCCTGCCGGGCCGAGGGGGAGAAGTAAATCCAAGGCCACCCACACAACCGACCATCCCAATCCTGCCGCGGGCTAAGTTTTTGACTTATAATAGGGACCGTCGGAAGTTTCGACGGTGCTGAAAAAAAGGGATCGTTTCTCGTCATGACCACCGTGGCAGCGTCCTCGCGGACACGTCCATCGGAATTCCGACACTTGGCGATTGATTCGTAGTTGTGACGGTTGCCGTGTCCCCAGGGGTGGCGTGGACATTTGGCGACCGTCTGACCAGCAATGTCAATAGGGGAGCCAGATTCGCTTAACGACCGCGTGACTAATTGAAAAATGGCAGTGATTCGCTGAGCAACGGGGACGAGAAAGGTCGTAAAATGGGGCAAAAACTCACTTAACAAATGTCTCATTTAGCCACATAAATTTTGCGCTAGATTACGGTCATTCGTCAACCACAATGGAACCTCACATTTCTGGGGCTAAGTGAGATGGTTGTTAAGTGAGTTTTTGCCCCATTTTACGACATTTCTTCCCACCGTTGTTAAGTGAATCACTGCAGTTGATAAGTTAGTAACACAGTTGTTAAGTGACTCTTGGCATGTCAGAAGGTCGTAAAAGGGGATCACATGACCTTCCGATACTGCGACTGTCACAAATATGACCTGGTTTGAATTTTGATCAAGTGATCTTATGGTTGTAAGTGTGAAAAATGGTCATAAATTATTTTTTCAAATGCCGTTGTAACTTTGAACAGTCACTAAACGAACTGTTGTAAGTCGAGGACTATCTGTATTATCCATTTTCCATTAAAAGTAGTCCTCAATTTCTAAGGAACCCAGGGAGGGAGGGAGGGAGGGATGGTGGCAGGGAGGAAGACGGAAGGAAAGAAGGAAGGAAGGAAAAGTGGAAGGAAAGAATGGAATGAGGGAGGGAGGAACAAGGGAGGGAGGAAGGAAAGGGAAGGGACGAGGAAGAAAGGAAGATAGAAAAGAAGGAAGGAAAAAAGGGATGGAACAGAGGGAGGGAATAACAAGAGGGAGGGAGGGAGGGACGGTGGGAGGAAGGAAGGAAGATAGAAAAGTGGAAGGAAAGAAGGGAGGGAGGGAAGGAAGTAGGAAGGAAGGAATATAGAAAAGTGGAAGAGAGGGAGGGAGGGAAGGAAGTAGGAAAGAAGGAAGATTGAAAAGGAAGGAAAGAAGGGAGAGAGGGAGGGACGGTGGGAGGAAGGAAGGAAGATAGAAAAGTGGAAGGAAAGAAGGGAGGGAGGGAAGGAAGTAGGAAGGAAGGAAGATAGAAAAGTGGAAGGAAAGAAGGGAGGGAAGGAAGTAGGAAGGAAGGAAGATTGAAAAGAGGATGGAAAGGAGGGAGGGAGGAACAAGGGAGGGAGAGAGGGAGGGACGGTGGGAGGAAGGAAGGAAAATAGAAAAGTGGAAGGAAAGAAGGGAGGGAGGGAAGGAATATAGAAAAGTGGAAGGGAGGGAAGGAAGGAAGTAGGAAGGAAGGTAGAAAAGTGGAAGGAAAGAAGGGAGGGAAGGAAGTAGGAAGGAAGGAAAATAGAAAAGAGGATGGAAAGGAGGGAGGGAGGAACACGGGAGGGAGAGAGGGAGGGACGGTGCGTGGGAGGAAGGAAGGAAGATAGAAAAGTGGAAGGAAAGAAGGGAGGGATGTAGGGAGGAAGGAAGTACCACCCATCTTAAACCTGACTATGGAAATGAAACAGAGGCTGTTTGGTGTCTGATTGCTGTGCGGCCTACCTCAAAGGGCTGACAGAGCTTTGAACCCCCTCATAAACAACACGGATCCCTCGAGATCCCAATTCGAAAGCCAGCCGGTTTAGAAACCGGAAGGACGCATTTAACTTCCACACACACCCCGCCGCCGACTCTCACCGATGCACGATGCCCTTGCCGTGCAGGTAGGCGATGCCCAGAGTCAGCTGCGAGAACCACTTGCCAGCCAGGGCTTCCGAACAGGCCCCGGATTTCTGGATCCATTCTAAGACATCACCGCTTGGTGCCAACTCCATGATGATGTAATGGCGGGAGGTGGTCTCGATGGCCTGGTAGAAACTGATGACGTATTTGTGGCGGAGGCTCTTCATCACCTGGAAAAGAAGAGAAGGCACGGGGTTCGAATCACGCCCTGGCCCACCTTCCCTCACGTGCCCTGTTCTTCCACTGCAGAAAAAATAAAATATCCGAAAAACTAAATAACGATAACTCCTTGTATTGAAGTTCTGATTATATGAGGAGCAATAGCGCCTCTGAGAGAGTGCAAAGTGCCTATCTAGGAGATGGAAATTCTAGGAGATGAAAAATTCCCATTTGGTACAGGCAGTCCTCGACATACGACGACAACCGAGCGCAACATTTCTGCTGCTAAGGGAGACATTTAAGCGAGTTTTGCCCCATTTTAACAATATTTCTCGCCACCGTCGTTAAGCGTAACATGGCTGTTAAGTGAATCTGGCTTCCCCTATTGGACGTCGTTTGTCAGAAGGTCGCAAAAAAGGGGGCTCATGTGACCCTGGGACATTGCAAACCGTCATAAATATGAGTGAGTTGCCAAGTGTCTGAATTTTAATCACGTGACTACGGGAGGGAGCTGCAAGGGTCGTAAGGGAGAAAAACGGTCGTCAGTCATTTTGGTCGACGACTTGTCACTTTTTTCAATGTCGTCGTAACTTTGAACGGTCACTAAACAAACCGTTGTAAATTGAGGGCTACCTGTATTCTGTTGAAACCCCTGTAAGCGGTTCCTGTAAAGGTACAAAGGTAGATATTTACAAGCGAGATACACGCCTGCACACAAACCACACACTCACACCTCAGAGGTGGTATTCAGCCGGTTCGCACCAGTTCGCACCGGTTCGTGCGAACCGTTGGCAGAAATTTAGCCAAAGTCGCCGAACCGGTAGCGATGGCCGGCTGCCCACGCCCCCAAACCAGTCACACCGAGAATGACCTGTATTTCCCTGGGTAAGAATTTGGTGAGATAATCCTCCGAGGCCTTCTTCTTGGAGATGATCTTAATAGCCACCATGGACTTCTGCTTGGAGAAGTAAGCTTCATAGACGGTCCCGTAGGAGCCGTGCCCGATGGCTTTGCCAATTTGGTAGCCATACTGGTCCATCACCGAGACGTACGGCGTCGAGGTCGAATGTTCCACCATGGTGGAAAGCTCCTTCTGAGATTCAATCTCAGCTCCGGTTAAGACTTCAGAGGTGGAGAAGGACCCGTCACTGAGGACGGAGGAGTAGACCACGTCTTGTGGGACCCCTGGTCGGAAGATCTCAAGAACCTTCTACAGAAAGGATAAACCCTTCCTCCCGCTGCGTGGGTTCCTCTCCCCAAACGATCTGGAAGAGGAACTTGTGTTTGGCTCAGAGAGGATCGAGTGGAGGTGGGGGATCCTGTCGGGATCCACCTGTCTTCACCCTGTGGAGTCTAGGATAGGAGCACCCACAGAAACTGCTTCCCTGTGACAATATCAGAGGGATAATGGGCTGCAACCTCCAAGACCTGAAGGGTTGACCGGAATCACTCTTGACTGGATCCCACCAAAGTTCTGATGATGCCATAGCCAACTTTAAGCCTTCTGGCTACCCTGATTGGTTGGTGGAGTTCCGGTTACCATAGAGAACCTTCTAAGAATGGATGGCGGCATTGTCTCCCAAGAGGGACCTCGGAGAACGTTCCACCGAGGCTAAGAAGGAAAGAGATCAATGGAAGGAGGGACGCCGATCCCCGGTTTAAAGTGTGCTTTCCGTGGCAATTCTGAGTTTGCTGTTCCTCAACCTTGGCCTCATGAAGATGGGTTGACTTCAACTCCCAGAATTCCCTGTCTCTTTTTCTGGTCTCCATTTTGGTCTTTCTTGTAGTTTGGTTTCTGCAGAATTCAGTAAGCCTTCAGAATAAGAGAATTGAAAGGGGGCTTGGAGGTCTTCTAGTCCAACCCCTTGCTCAAGCAGAAGATCCTAGCCATTCTGGGCCAGGGGTCAGCAACCTGCGGCTCCGGAGCCTCATGCGGCTCTTTGGACCCGCTGCTGTGGCTCCCTCTCAGGTGATCCCACCACTGGCTGGCCTCCCCCCACCTCGCCCTCCCCTCCCAGTCACTCCTCGCCTGGCCTGAGAAGGTAAGAGCGACAGCGGTGGATGGAGAAGTGGCCAGGGCAGAGACAGAGAGATACAGAGAGAGGGGGAGAGAGAGAGAGACATAGAGAGATACAGAGAGAGGGGGAGAGAGAAAGAGACATAGATACAGAGAGATAGGGAGAGAGAGAGACATAGAGAGATACAGAGAGAGGGGGAGAGAGAGAGAGACATAGAGAGATACAGAGAGAGGGGGAGAGAGAAAGAGACATAGATACAGAGAGATAGGGAGAGAGAGAGACATAGAGAGATACAGAGAGAGGGGGAGAGAGAAAGAGACATAGAGAGATACAGAGAGAGAGGGAGAGAGAGAGACATAGAGAGATACAGAGGGGGAGAGAGAGACATAGATACAGAGAGAGAGGGAGAGAGAGAGAGATACAGAGAGGGGGAGAGAGAAAGAGACAGAGAGATACAGAGAGAGGGAGAGAGACATAGAGAGATACAGAGAGGGAGAGAGATATAGAGAGATACAGAGAGAGGGAGAGAGAGACATAGAGAGATACAGAGAGGGAGAGAGATATAGAGAGATACAGAGAGAGAGGGAGAGAGAGAGACATAGAGAGATACAGAGAGGGGGAGAGAGAAAGAGACATAGAGAGATACAGAGAGAGAGGGAGAGAGAGAGACATAGAGAGATACAGAGAGGGGGAGAGAGAGACAGATACAGAGAGAGAGGGAGAGAGAGAGAGACATAGATACAGAGAGAGGGAGAGAGAGAGAGAGAGATACAGAGAGGGGGAGAGAGAAAGAGACAGAGATACAGAGAGAGGGAGAGAGAGACATAGAGAGATACAGAGAGGGAGAGAGATATAGAGAGATACAGAGAGAGGGGGAGAGACAGAGACAGAGAGATACAGAGAGGGGGAGAGAGAGACATAGATACAGAGAGAGAGGGAGAGAGAGAGAGAGAGATACAGAGAGGGGGAGAGAGAAAGAGACATAGATATAGAGAGGGAGAGAGAGACAAAGATACAGAGAGGGAGAGAGAGAGATATAGAGAGATACAGAGAGAGGGTGAGAGACAGAGACAGAGATACAGAGAGGGGGAGAGAGAGACAGATACAGAGAGAGAGGGAGAGAGAGAGAGAGATACAGAGAGGGGGAGAGAGAGACATAGATACAGAGGGGGAGAGAGAGAGAGACATAGAGAGATACAGAGAGGGAGAGAGAGAGAGAGAGAGATACAGAGAGAGGGGGAGAGACAGAGACAGAGAGAGATACAGAGAGGGAGGAAGGGAGGGAGGGGGGAGAGAGAGATGTCAAAAGGATTTTGTGGTTCCCGGTGTTTTTTAACAACTGGTTCTCTGCCCTAATGACCGGCTGGGTAGGCGTGGCTAGGGGGGTGTCATGTGACTGGTGGAAGTGAATGACATCGAGTTGGCCACGCCCTCCCCAGGTTTTGTGGCTCTTTTCTGTGGGAAACGGGTCCAAATGGCTCTTTTGAGTGTTTAAGGTTGCAGACCCCTGTTCTGAGCAAATGGCTGTCCAATCTCTTCTTCAAAACTTCCAGTGTTGGAGCATTTACAACTTCTGGTGGCAAGCAGTTCCACTGGTTAATTCTCTCACTGTTAGGAAGTTTCTTCTCAGTTCTAAGTTGCTTCTCTCCATGATTAGTTTCCACCCGTTGCTTCTTGTCCTGCCTTCAGGTGCTTTGGAGCATAGCTTGACTCCCTCTTCTTTGGGGCAGCCCTGAGATATTGGAACCCTGCTATCATGTCACCCCCAATCCTTCTTTTCATCAAAATTGACATAATCACTTCCTGCAACCGTTCTTCATGTTTTAACCTCCAGCTGCCACAAAGAAGTCCACCTATTCTCCGAAGCACCTGAGGGCAGGACAAGAAGCAACGGGTGGAAACCCATCAAGGAGAGAAGCAACTTAGAACTAAGGAGAAATTTCCTGAAAGTGAGAACAATTAACCAGTGGAACAACTTGCCACCAGAAGCTGTAAATGCTCCAACGCTGGAAGTTTTTAAGAAGATGTTGGATAACCATTTGTCTGAAGTGGTTTAGGGTTTCCTGCCTAAGCAGGGGGTTGGACTAGAAGACCTCCAAGGTCCCTTCCAACTCTGTCGTTCTATATTATGTGATAGTGAGTCTTCTTTAAAAACTCCTCTCTTGATATTACCTCTCTCCCAGTCTATCAACATCGCTCAACAATTGTGTCTTACGCTGTGCCGTTGATCTTGGCACAAAGCTTTTGATGTTTCTACTGCTTTTTGTAGGCCCTTGATTATCCCAATCATGTGGCAGGGAGTCAAATGCCCTTGTGTCGTCAATCCACGCTACCATGTTGCTCTTCCTTCTTCCTCTTGCAGTTTTCCAAAATCATCTCACCAGTTAGGAGAGTGGTGCGGTGGCCTAGAGGTGGAACTTTTACCTCAGAATCAGAAGTTTGAGAGTTCGATCCTAGGTAGAGGCAGATATTTCTCTCTCTGGGCACAATGAGAATATATCTGCTGGAAAAAAAACTCCGCATTGGTGACAAGAAGGGCATCCGGCCAGTAAATACTCAACTCCATTCAGTTGCCCAGATTCCACTCCGCAAGGGATTATGGGCAGAGGTGGGTTTCAGTTATGTTTACCATTGGTTTGCTGTGTGCGTACGCTGTCCAAGCACGCTGTCCGGCCTTCTGCGCATGTACTTTGCTCACTCGCATGCCTTCCGCACATATGCCAGGCCTCGAAAATGTGCCTAAATAAGACGGCACAGAGCCGGGGCGATTTCTGTTACCGGTACGCCTGAACCGGTCTGAACCGGCTGAATACCACCTCTGTTTACACGAATACACATAATGCAATGCGCACGCGACCCCCAACCCCCACACATGCATGTATGACCGCCCCCCGCCCCCCGTTTTGGTCCTAGCAGGCCTCCCTGCAGCCTCCTGGGCCCAAAAATGGGCTGGAGGGGGGGCACTGCACCCCCATCCTCCGCTACACATCCCGCGCATGTATGCGACCACCGTCCCCTGTGCATGCATGCACGTCTCCCACATGCGTCCCAGCCCTGCGCATCCCGAAAATCAGCTAGCCGGCGGGAGGCTCATGCACGTACACAGTAGAGCTGAGCTGGGCGATGGCTCGCATGCTATAGGTTCGCCATCACGGAGTTAGGAGATGATCTGTTGTTCCTCTGCTGTTTTGGACGATTTCCTTTCTCCCCGGGATAGATGCTGCTATGGTCGAAGTGATGCTCTAGATATTTTGGGATGGCACCCCTATTACTACCACTGCTATTATTACAGAGACAGGTTATCTTCCCCATTCGTTTAGTCCAGGGATCTGCAACCTTAAACACTCAAAGAGCCATTTGGACCCATTTCCCACAGAAAAGAAAACACCGGGAGCCACAAAACCCTTCCCGTCCCTGACGATTTCTTGAGCGGCCACAAAACTAGCAGATGTCGTTGAATTAAACGTTCTGTTTTCTTCAGAAACTTTTCTTTTCTTGGATTTATCCATGGTTGGCCTACCAGGGGTTGAAAAGCTCAATAAATCGCGTGCCGGCGGGTGTCGCACATTGGCAGTTGTGACGCATATTTTGAGCGACAGGGAGCCGCAGCAGAGGGGTGAAAGAGCCACATGCGGCTCCAGAGCCACAGATTGCTGACTCCTGGTTTAGTCACTGTTCGAACTTATAACAGCACTGGAAAAAAAGTGACTTACGACCCGTTTTCACACTTACGACCATCGCACAGATTTCCCCACAGTCACGCGATCAAAACCCAGACGTTTGGCGTTATCGGTTTGCCCTTGGGGGAAATCCCACGATATTTCAATTGTCATCGATTTATTTCCCGCGCAGTATGATACCTTTAGGCATGATTGAATCGGTCTTCTTCCATTTACGCTTATTCAATTATTCTTAATGACGGTGCGTTGGCGTTTACTTCTCCGAGGTGCACTGTTTATTATTTAATTATTTATTTGGCACGCTGCAGGGTCCTTTACGATTGAATTATTTCATCCGTGCGATTTTTAAAAAAAATTTATGTTTGGATGCGCGCGCCGTTTATTATTCAATTATTTATTGAACCGGTGCGATCGAGTCATCGAAATGGGTTTATGTAATAATACGCATTATTTGTGTGCCGTTGAATAATCGATTGGCTATTATTTACTGTAATGATCATTTTAGCTTCAGGCTCGGAAAGCTGGTTCCCCATGTAATGTAGGTAGGTAAATGCGGGTCCAGCTGGATGATCACTGAAGGGCCCTCTTTAAGAAAGGAAATGTGCTTGTTTGAGGGAAGCCAATTATCTCCAGTTGAAAGCAGAGTATTCCTTTGAAGTAGAAACATTCAGAAGAAGGGGGCCCCTCAGTTGTCAGAGATAAGAAACATTTGGTGATATACAGTATGAAGGTTAAAGAGATCAAGTATGACCACGTGTAATATTAACAAGAGATAATTTGAATCTACGCTTCAGTAATTGGCAAAAAGAATGATGACTGTTGGCAAAGAATAAATGAAACAGTAATTAGGAAGTGTCAATTAAATATGACAAATGTATATGATCACATCAACTGCTGAGTTAACAGAATCCTTTGTCTAGAAGGGTATAAAAACCATTGTAGCTAATTTCTGTCTTTTGTTCAACGCTTCATGTACAGAGCTTTGAACCTATTGCGCAATATACATTGTCTCTGATTAACCCAGAAAAGTTGTGTTGGTCTTATTAAATCCACAACACATGAAATGAAATGTTACCCATGTTTAGTTTTCAAAGACAAAGATCGGACTGCCATTGGTCAGAAATGGTGTAGGATCTCCCTGCTTTTAGGCGAGGGGTTTGGACTAGATGACCTCTAATGGTCCCTTCCCAACTCTGGTTAATCTGAGATTAAAAACAATCCTGGAAGGAATTAAAGCGTGCAATTTTTTTGGGGTGATGCTTGCTTGATGCTTCCCCTGACGAATTTCTGCCTGCCTGCTAGAGTCTTCCCATTCAAGCCTCTTTTTTCCTATTTTTTTTTTCCCTCATCCTATTACAAGGTGGGCCTTTCCCTTTAAGAAGTGGGCGTGGCCAGAGCGTGACGAGCGCCCTGACGTCCACGCTCTCCCTCCAGGGAAAGGCCCGCCCTCCCGCTTCCCCCAACCCGGAACTGCGTCCTGGTGTGGGCAGCGAGGCCCCCCGCCATCCGCTGAGGGCGGAAGCGAGCGACAGACGTGGCCCAGGCTGCCCGCGGCGATCGCCTGAAGGACCCCGACCGCTCCGAAGCCCGCGGCTCCTCCACGGAGCCTTCCTTCGCCCTTCAGGACCGCGCGGCGGAGACGCGGAGAAGCAAAACGCGGCCCTCCTGGAAAGAAAACCTCTGAAAACCCAACGGGAGGGGTTTTTAAAAATCAGGCGGCGCTTTGGACGCCCGCTCTGACTCTCTTCTCCCCCCCCCACACTCCCAACTGCCCCCCCCCACCATCACAGCTTGGCTGGCTGGCTGCACTTTTTTCTTTCTTTCTTTTTTTTTTTCTTAAGGGGTGAAAGAGGCTGCAGGAAGCCCTAGAGGTGCAGGTGAGTGGGGAGAGGGGGGGGATTTTGGAGGAGGGGGCTTGGTGCATAGAAACCCCCCCCACCCTCCCCACTTGCCCCAACCTGCAGCTTTTGCCTGGCCTACCTTGCAGGGTTGTTGTGCAAGATCAAAAAAAAGGGGGGGAGGGGGATTGGAGCTCATGCTCTCCTACCAGGGTTTTTTTTGGGGGGGTGGTGGTGGGAGAAATATGTTAGGGCAGCTGGTCCATCCACAGCCCCCCCTCCCTCCCCCAAGGCTAAAGAAGAGCCCCCCCCCCATTGGACTGATTTACTTGCATGGCTTGGGGGGATCTACACCCCCCCTCTCAAAGTGGGGGAGGGGTCTCTGAAACCAGGATCCCCCCTCCCCCAATCAGCCAGGATCTCCTCCCCCCCCCCATCCTCCATTGGCATGGCTGAACCAGAGATGCCCAAGGCCACTCAATGGTGAATGGATTTTATTTTATTTTATTTTATTTTATTTTATTTTATTTTATTTTATTTTATTTTATTATTTTATTTTATTTTATTTTATTTTATTTTATTTTATTTTATTCTATTTTATTTTATTTTATTTTATTTTATTTTATTTTATTATTTTATTTAATAATTTAATGTAATGTAATGTAATATAATGTAATTTAATTAGCAGCTGCCCACTTTCTGGAAACCATGTCTCACCCCCCCACCCTTTAAAAAAAGGGGGTATTCTCAGCACTGGGTTCCCATATTCTGCTAAACACCTTAAACCTCAGTTGGCTCAGCCAATTAGAAACTGGCCTGATTTTTTGGCCCAACCTGCTAAGCAGGGAACCAAACTACTACTATCTGGAACCAGCTCCCCCCACCCCCCCACCCCCCGGAGATACGAAGGATCCCGGATCTGCGCACTTTCCGTCGCGCTCTCAAGTCCTTTTTATTCCACCAAGCTGGCCTGGCCTAATTTCCCCCCCCCCCCTTTTTTTTGGTCCTTTTTATAATATACATTTTAATTTGTTTTTAAATGATTGGGGTGTTTGAAATTTGTCTTGGGCCAAATGGTTTAATTCGGTTTTATTCTGCTTTTAAATTTTGTATTTACGTGTTTTACTTTGTGGCTGTTCACCGCCCCGAGTCCTTCGGGAATAGGGTGGTATATAAATCTAAACAAACAAACAAACAAACAAACAAACAAACAAACAAACAAACAAACAATCACCCCACCATATGGTAGCAGCTTAAGAGTTACTGTAAATCCATTTGGGGAATGGTGGTGGGGGAAGTCAGGCAGGCCACTAACCTAGATGGAGAGATACCTACATCTGTTTGTCTACCGTCCGATTTAATCTCTACCTATCGATCTATATCACCTGTATCTATCTACCTACCTACTGATCAGTCTATCTGTATCATCTATGGATTAATCTATCATCATTCTACCCTGTTTCCCTCCCAAATAAGACATTAACCTCTGATAATAAGCCCAATCGGGCTTTTGAGCGCATGGCAATAAGGCCAAGCACTTATTTCAGGGTTCAGAAAAATGTAAGACAGGGTCTTATTTTCGGGGAAACACGGTATCTATCTATCTATCTATCTGTCTGTCTGTCTGTCTGTCTATCTATCTATCATGTATGTATGCATCTAAATATAATATACATGTATATCTAAGAAATATATGTAATAATATATAGAGAGAGATATAAAAAATCTTTGTGTCTGTCTATAATCTATCTATGTATGTATGTATCTGTCTGTCTGTCTACCTAACTATATACATAGCTATTTATCATCTCTACATGTTTGTCTGTCTATCTACCAATTTACTCTATCTATCTATCTATCTATCTATCTACCTATCTATCTATCTATCTATCTGTCTATCTATCCCCACTCTTCTCTATCTATCTATCTATCATCTGCCATCTACCTAGCTACTTATCATCTCTACATGTCTGTCTGTCTACCAACCTACTCTATCGATCTACCTACCTATCTACATCTATCTATCTATCTATCTATCTATCTATCTATCTATCTATCTATCTATCTATCTATCTATCTATCTATCTATCATTACCTGCCATCTACCTAGCTACTTATCATCTCTATGTGTCTGTCTGTCTGTCTACCAACCTACTCTATCTATCTATCTATCTATCTATCTATCTATCTATCTATCTATCTATCTATCATTACCTCCCATCTACCTAGCTACTTATCATCTCTACATGTCTGTCTGTCTTCCAACCTACTCTATCGATCTATCTACCTACCTACCTATCTACCTATCTACCTACCTATCTACATCTATCTATCTATTTGTCTATCTATCTATCTATCTATCTTATCTATCATTACCTGCCATCTACCTAACTACTTATCATCTCTACATGTCTGTCTGTCTGTCTGTCTACCAATCTACTCTATCTATCTATCTATCCATCTATCTATCTACCTATCTACCTACATCTATCTATCTATCTATCTATCTATCTATCTATCTATCTATCTATCTATCTATCTATCTATTTATCTATCATCTATCTATTTATCTATCTATCTATCATTACCTGCCATCTACCTAGCTACTTATCATCTCTACATGTCTGTCTACCTACCTACCTACTTACCTAACATCATCTATCTATCTACCAGTATCTAGCTAGCTATCATCTAGCTAGCTATCATAATATAATACTGTATACATCTACATCTAAGAAATATATCAGTAATCCTATATATAGTAGACATTTTTAAAAAAATCTCTCTTACCCTTATGGGCAGCCTGGATCGTCTACCAGGGAGTTTGGGAGTTCTCCCCAGGATCTTGGTTATTCCGAGCAGGGAGTTGGATTAGAAGACCCCGAAAATCCCTTCCAGCTCTATTCTGATTGACTTTAAAAAAGGGGAAGGGGGGGAACTTCCACTCCCAGAATTCCCCATGGCTGGCTTGGGGAATTCTGGGAGTTGAAGTCCACCCTTCTTAAAGTGTCTAAGCTTGAGACAAACTACTCTCAATTCCTACCTGGAGAAAATGACACTCTCTTTTTTTCCTTTCTCTACCCCAGCTCTTACCCCCTACCCTCTTATCCCGACTCCTCCCCAGCATGGCTCCCTATCCCTTCCTTGCCCTCCTCGTCTCCTTCCTCTGTTTCCTAGCCGTGGCCTCTTCCGAGACGCACTATCAGCAGGGATCGAAAGTCATGCTTTACGTCAATAAAGTGGGACCTTACCACAACCCCCAAGAGACCTACCATTATTACCAGCTGCCCGTCTGCTCGCCGACCCCCATCCGCCACAAAAGCTTGACCTTGGGGGAAGTTCTGAACGGGGACCGCATGGCCGAATCCATGTACGAGATCCACTTCCGGCAAAACGTGGACAAGAAGATCCTTTGTCAGAAGAAGCTCTCCCCGGATGAGGTAAATCCATTCGCCGTAACGGAGGCTCGGTCCCAGGCGGTAGATCCCTGCTTCTGTTTCTATACAGCCAGTCCTCGACGTGCGACCGCCGTTAAACCCAAATTCCCGTGTGGCTTATCGCAAGATGGCCGTTCAGTGAGGTCTTGCCTCACTTGGTGACTTTTCTTGCCACCGTTGTTAAGTGAATCTGGCTTCCCACGTCGCAAAAAGGGCCTGGGACATTGCAACCGTCATAAATGCGAACCAGTCTGAATTTTGATCATGTGACAATGGGGTGGGGTGGGGGGGTGGAATGGTGCAATGGTCGTAAGGGTGAAAACCGGTCGTAAGTCACTTTTGTTGAGGACTTGTAACTTAGAACGGTCACTAAATGAATGTTGTCGGTTGAGATATTGCCTGTATTACTTTTCCATTTGTCTGAAGTGGTGTAGGGTTTCCTGCCTAAGCAGGGAGTTGGACTAGAAGACCTCCGAGGTCCCTTCCGACTCTGTTATTCTATTCTATTCTATTCTAGTCTATTCTATTCTATTCTATTCTATTCTATTCTATTCTATTCTATTCTATTCTATTCTATTCTATTCTATTCTATTCTACTCCACTTATTTTTGTCCTGATCTTTTTGTTAAACTTACGAAGAGGAAAGAATGAAAAAAAAAGAAGCTTTTTGATGTTCATATTAAATGAGTGGGTAATACTGCTGATCCTCGCTTTACAACCAGCGACTTACTTAGTGACCGCTTGACGTTACGACGTATCCTCCAAAAGCTGACCCTGTTCCAGTTTTCTGAGTGCTGCAAACAGACAGACAAATACCTGTGTTCACACGTATGACCGCCTCTCAGGCAGTTGGCAACTGACTCACCTTTATGGCTGGTTGCACTCGTCTGACCCTGATTTATGACGTTTTTCCCTGGGCTTCTGGCAAAAAAAAAAAACAACGCCCCTAGGAATACATGGATTCGCTTAATGGTTTGTTTTATTTAAGGACCGCCAGAAAAAACTTGTAAACTCGGGTCAGCTCATGGTGCCTCAAATTGTAAACATCAATGACTCAAGTTTGAAATTCTGGAATCCAATATAGTCTGGACTCGAGGATTTCCCATATAAATTTAACAGAATATAACACACTGGAGCTAGTTTGCTCTAGTAGTTAAGGCACCATGCTAGAAATCAGGAGATGGTGAGTTCTAGTTCTAGACGTTAAAAACTGGTTGGTGTCAGCACTCCAAACTACATTCGTTCCAGTGCTGACATAAGGAGGAGAAGAGGGGGCAGCTGGCAAGAGGACGCTTGACTTTTCACCTACTTATTTTTATTTTTTTTTAATTTGATTTATATGCCGCCCTTCTCCAGAGACTCAGGGCGGCTTACAATGTGCTAAGCAATAGCCTTCATCCTTTTTGTATATTTATACAAAGTCAGCTTATTGCCCCCATAACTGGGTCCTCAATTTACCTACCTTAGAAAGGATGGAAGGCTGAGTCAACCTTGAGCCTGGCGAGATTCGAACCTGCAGTAATTGCAGGCAGCTGTTCTTAATAACAGGGTGCTTTAGACCACTGTACTACCAAGGCTCTATTTTTCCCTGAAGATAATATCCCCTAGGAGATGAGATGGGAGGGGGGACATTCCTGGGAGCTGAAGTAGTAGATATGGGGAGAGTGATTTGGAAGATGGCCAATGAGACGCAGAGAATTGGGGGACAGAAAGGGAAGGTTTGGGGTCAGGAAGTCAGTGTTGGCTACGACATAATCGGGGACAGATTGTCGTGCTTAAGAAATGAAAGATTTCATCAAAGACTATTTGTTTGGAAATGCAATTTATTTGAGATGACATCGAAACCTGACAGTTGGGTGATTTGGGGCCAATCACCAGGAGATGGTGAGTTCTAGTCCCACCTCAGCCACAAAAGCCGGCAGGGTAACTTTGGACCAATCACCAGGAGACAGTGAGTTCTAGTTCCACCTCAGGCACGAAAGCTGGCCGGGTAACTTTGGACCAATCACCAGGAGATGGGGAGTTCTAGTTCTGCCTCAGGCATGAAGGCAGGCTGGGTGATTCTGGATCACTCACAGGAGGCAGTGAGATCAAGTCCTGCCATAGGCATGAAAGCCAGCTGGGTGATTTTGGCCCAATCACCAGGAGACGGTGAGTTCTAGTCCCACCTTTGGCATGAAATCAGCCGGGTGACTTTGGATGACAAGTCAGTCAGATCCTGTGGCAACCAACAGATCGAGCGACAAAACGCTAGGGAGGAAAAAAAAGGCCACAACCACATGATGTTAAAACAGACGTTAGAAAAGGAAGGAAAATGAGGAAGGAAGAAAAAGAGAACCAAAAAAAAAAAAAAAACCCGGTAGAGAAAATTTTAATCCGGAAGCCAAACGACCTTGTACATCTAAATTTATCTTCGTCTCGCTGTATAAAAAAAAAAACCAGCTACAAGACAAGATATCTAAATCCTAGGAAGTAGTTAAAGCTCATGGACTGGATTTGGATAAGTAACATCTGCCATCATTAGTTACAACTCCCATCATCCTTAGGAATCCAAAGCTGGGAGTTTTACACATCAATGATTTCTAAAATATCACACGTGGCTTGCGTTTCAGCCAGATGTTGCCATGAAAAGCAAAAGAGAAAAGTAGAAATCGGTGTCTTCTGAACTCAGCAACTTTGAGAGGAACGGACTTCAACTCCCAGAATCCCTTGCTAACCTAGGTATGCCGGCTGGGGAATTCTGGGAGTTGAAGTCCACCCCTCTTAAAGTTCCTGAGGTTTAGAAGAGACACTCTAGCCCCGTGATGGCGAACCTATGGCACGGGTGCCACAGGTGGCACGTGGAGCCATGTCGCCTGGCACGCCAGCTTAGCTCCAGGAGTCTCTGGAGGCTGGGGACAGCAAAAAACATCACTTCCTGTTCAACTGGAAGTTGGGAAATGGGCCGTTTTGGGCCTCCAAGGAGGTGGGGAAGGCTGTTTTCGCCCTCCCCAGATGCATAGAGAGGATCTGGAGCCAGGTGAGAAAGAAAAACAGGCCATCACGTGCCAAGAGCGGGGAGGGGCGGGGGGCTGGGGAGGTCGCGCGCACATGCGTGGGGCAGAGTGCATAGAATTATGGGTGTGGGCACGCGTGTGTGCGAACCTCCCCTGCCCACCCCTTCCTGGCACGTGATGGCAAAAAGGTTAGCCATCACTGCTCTAGCCCTTCTTCGGTAGTCTTTATGGCACTTCCTTAGTGGAGAACTTTTTCCTGGTGGCTGATCTTGAGCAGAGGTCTCCGGCCACATGCTGGCTGAGGAATTCTGGGAGTTGAAGTCCGCCATCTTCAAATTGTCAAGGTTGAGAAACACCGCTCTACCATAGACTTAATAACCTAGATACGTGATGGTGAACCTATGGCACGCGGGCCACAGGTGGCACACGGCGCCATATCTGTGGGCACGTGAGCATTGCCCTAGCTCAGCTCCAGCACACGTGTGCGCCGGCCAGCTGATTTTCGGGCCTTCCGGGCCCACCGGAAGTCGGGAAACGGGCCATTTCCAGCTTCCGGAGGGCCTCCGGGTGGGATGTGGAAGGCCATTTTCACCCTCCCCAGGCTCCTAGAAAGGCTCTGGTGCCTGGGGAGGGCGAAAAACGGGCCTTCCGATCCACTGGAAGTCGGGAAATAGCCCATTTCCGGCCTCCGGAGGCCTCCAGGGGTGGGGATGGGGAAGGCTATTTTTGCCCTCCCCAGGCTTCTAGAAAGGCTCTGGTGCCTGGGGAGGGCGAAAAACGGGCCTTCCGATCCCACTGGAAGTCGGGAAATGGGCCATTTCCGGCCTCCGGAGGCCTCCAGAGGTGGGGATGGGGAAGGCTATTTTCGCCCTCCCCAGGCTCCTAGAAAGCCTCTGGAGCCTGAGGAGGGCGAAAAATGGGCCTACCGAGCCCACCAGTAACCTTTTTGCCCTCGCGTGCCAAAAGCAGGGGAGCGCAGTGGGATTGTGCACACATTCGGGGGAGGGGGTCACGCAAGCATGCATGGAGGGCACTGGGGGGCATTGAATTATGGATGTGGGCACACGAGGGCATGACCCCCATTTTTGGCACACGACGGCAAAAAGGTTAGCCATCACTGACCTAGCTGGTTGGGGAATTCTGGGAGCTGAAGTCCACCCGTCTTCAAGACACCAAGGTTGAGGAGCACTGTTCGAGATCCGTTTTCTTGGTTCTTTCTCATGAATCGCTGAACTCGGAATTAAGAGAGTCGGTGGCTTCGACATCTGAAATCCAGTGGAACCAGCGGTGGGTTTCAGATTATGTTACTACTGGTTGCGCCCGGTTCGCCCACACTCCTGCCTTCTGCACACTCCTGTTTTTGCTCGTGCACGCACCTTCTGCGTATGCGCCCAGCTTCAAAAACATGCCTAAATAGGGTGGCATAGAGGCGGAGCGGATGGGCAGGCCCACCCCCGATTTCTGTTATCAGTTCAGGCGAACCGATCCGAACCGGCTGAATACCACCTCTGGGTGAAACCCATATTTTGTTTTCCGTTGTCGGTTGACTCTTCCTTCCTCCGCCGCAGGTCGAGCGTCTCCGCCAGGCCATCGAGGAACTCTACTACTTCGAATTTGTGGTGGACGACTTACCGCTCCGCGGCTTTGTGGGCTACATGGAGGAGAGCGGCTTCCTGCCCCACACCCACAAGATCGGGCTCTGGACCCACTTGGACTTCTACCTGGAGTGGAACGGCGACCGCATCGTCTACGCCAACGTCAGTGTCCGTAACGTGAAGCCCACCAGCTTGGACGACATGCAGGGCGTGCTTCCCGTCGCTTACACCTACAGCGTCCATTGGTCGGAGACCAGCGCGGAGCGTCAGGGGGAACGCCGGGGAAGTCACAACGGGGACGACGGCTTCTTCCCTCACACCTTGGAGATCCACTGGCTCTCCATCATCAATTCCATGGTGCTGGTGTTTCTGCTGGTGGGCTTTGTGGTCGTCATCCTCATGCGGGTTCTCAAGAATGACCTGGCCCGCTACAACCTGGATGAGGAGGCCTCTTCGTCCTCCTCAGGAGATGACTTCGATCAAGGGGACAACGGGTGGAAGATCATCCACACGGACGTCTTCAGGTTTCCATCCTACCGCAGCCTCCTCTGCGCCGTGTTGGGCGTGGGCAGCCAGTTCCTGGCCTTGGGTACCGGCATCATTGTGATGGCCCTGTTGGGCATGTTCAATGTTCACCGACACGGGGCCATCAACTCAGCTGCCATCCTCCTCTACGCCCTGACTTGCTGCATCTCCGGTTATGTGTCCAGCAACTTTTATCGCCAGATCGGCGGCGAGCGATGGGTCTGGAATATACTGCTGACCACCAGCCTTTTCTCCGGTGAGGTTCCATCTCCCTCCAGAACTCGGAAATGATCAACCCCCAGTTCCTTCTGGCCGGAGATCCACCGATTTTCCCTTTTCCTGTAGCCCAGTGTTTCTCAACCTCGGCAATTTGAAGACAGGTGGACTTCAATACCCAGAATTCCCCAGCAAGCTATGCTAGGTGGGGAATTCTGGGTATTGAAGTCCACCTGTCTTCAAATTGTCAAAGTTGAGAAACGCTGCTTTAGCCAAAGATAGGGACACTCTAGGCCTTCTTCCGCAGTCTTTATGGCACGTTTGATTCAGAGGACTTTTTCCTAGGGCAGAGGTGAGGAACGATGGCCAGGAATTCTGGGAGTTGAAGTCCCCAAGTCATAAAAGGGCCATCGTTCCCCATGCTGGCTGTGGAATTCTGGGAGTTAAAGTCCCAAAGTCATAAACGGGCCATTGTTCCCCACCCTTGTCCTAGCATCTAATTTGGGTGTGTGTGGGGGGGTGTCTCCTCTGCCGTGAAAACTCCCGAGTAGCGATTCTCAACCTTGGCGAGGAAGTCACCCCTCTTAAAATCTGCTGGCTGGGGAATTCTGGGAGTTGTCTTAATTTTACGGGACTCCAGTAGGGGTAGTCCTCGTCTTACGGCCATAATTGAGCCCAAAATGTCTCTTTCTAATCGTTAAGTGACTTTTGCCCCGTTTTTCATGCCACAGTTGTTAAGTGAATCAAGGTAGAGTTGCAAAGTGAATCATGGCAGTTGTTCAGTTAAGAACACAGCTCTTAAGTAAATCTTGCTTCCCCGATAACTTTGCTGGTCAGGTGGTCGCGAAAAGGGATCGCGTGTCTTCGGGACCCTGCCCCCGTCATAGATGCGAGTCGGTTGCCAAGCGTGAAAAAAAGTCCCTTTTTTTCAGTGCCGTCGTAACTTTGGTCACTGAACGAATTGTTGTAAGTCGAGGACCGCCTGTGGAAGCTGTCAGAAATCCGGTGGTTTGGGTTTTTTTTGGGGGGGGGGCTATGATTCCAGCTGACGGTCTCCAATTTGCAAGGAAGGGAATGTGGGGTCGCTTCTCCACCTAAGAAATCTCAGGGGCCTAATGTATAGGCTGCATGTTTGTTCCTGAGGGTTACATTGGGAGAATGGAATGGGATGGGATGGGATGGGATGGGATGGGATAGGATAGGATAGGATAGGATAGGATAGGATAGGATAGGATATAAAATGGAATAGAATAGAAATAGAAGAGAATGAATTTGAATAGAATAGAATAGAAAAAATAGAATAGAAAATAAGAATAGAATAGAATAGAAATAGAATGAATTTGAATAGAATATAGAATAGAAATAGAATAGAATGAATTTGAATAGAATAGAATAGAGTATAGAATAGAATAGAATAGAATAGAATAGAATAGAATAGAATAGAATAGAATAGAATAGAATATAGAACAGAACATAAAAATAGAATAGAATAGAATTTGAATAGAATAGAATAGAGTATAGAATAGAATTTGAATAGAATAGAATAGAATATAGAATAGAATAGAATAGAATATAGAATAGAATATAAAAATGGAATAGAATAGAAATAGAATAGAATGAATTTGAATAGAATAGAATATAAAAATAGAATGGAAGAGAAATAGAAGAGAATGAATTTGAATAGAAGAGAAGAGAAAAAATAGAACATAAAAATAGAATAGAATAGAAATAGAATAAGAATGAATTTGAATAGAATATAGAATAGAAATAGAATAGAATGAATTTGAATAGAATAGAATATAAAAATGGAATAGAAGAGAAATAGAAGAGAATGAATTTGAATAGAAGAGAATAGAAAAAATAGAATAGAACAAGAATAGAATAGAATAGAAACAGAATAGAATGAATTTGAATAGAATAGAATAGAAAAAATAAAATAGAACATAAAAATAGAATAGAATAGAATTAGAATAGAATAGAATAGAATAGAATAGAATAGAATAGAAAAAATAAAATAGAACATAAAAATAGAATAGAATAGAATTAGAATAGAATAGAATAGAATAGAATAGAAAAATGGAATAGAATAGAAATAGAATAGAATGAATTTGAATAGAATAGAATAGAATAGAATAGAATAGAATAGAATAAATTTAACTTCTCCCTTTTTTCTCTCTCCTTTTCCCCCCAATCAAGCTCCTTTCTTCCTGACTTGGAGCGTGGTGAATTCCGTCCATTGGGCCAATGGGTCCACCCAGGCTCTGCCGGTCACCACCATCTTCCTGCTGCTGACGGTCTGGCTGCTGGTGGGCTTCCCGCTGACGGTCATCGGCGGCATCTTTGGCAAGAATCGGGCCACGCCCTTCGACGCCCCCTGTCGCACCAAGAACATCGCCCGGGAAATCCCTCCCCAGCCCTGGTACAAGTCCACGGTGGTGCATATGACTATCGGAGGGTTCCTTCCCTTCAGGTGAGAAGCAGCAAGGGGAAACAAATACGGCTGGTCCAGTGGTGGGATTCAACCGGTTTGGCTCAACCGGTATTCAGCCGGTTCGTCTGAAGCGGTATTCAGCCGGTTTGGCTCAACCGGTATTCAGCCGGTTTGTCTGAAGCTGTATTCAGCTGGTTCGGCTGAAGCTGTATTCAGCCGGTTCGGCTGAAGAGGTATTCAGCCGGTTCGGCTGAAGCGGTATTCAGGTGGTTCGGACCAGTTCGGGCAAACCTGTAGTGGCGATCTGTGCCCTGGCGCTATGCCGTCCTATTTAGCCACGTTTTCTAAGCCATGCATATGCACGCGCACGCTCACATTTTCCGTGCACGGCGAACCGGTGGTAAAATTATGTGAAACCCACCTCTGGGCTGGTCCTCGACTTAACAACCCCAATTGGGAACAGAGTTTCTGTCACGAAACAAGGCGATGGTTAAGCAAGCCCTGCCTGATTTTACAACTTTTTTAGGCCACGGTTGTTAAAGCGAATCACGGCCGTGGTTAAGCGAGTCGCGCAAATCCAGATTTCCCCCATGGGCGTTGCATGTCGGAAGGTCGCAAATGGGGGATCAGGTGACTCTCCGACACTGCAGCCGTTGTAAAATGAACATACCGGTTGCTGAGGGCCCTAATTTTGATCGTGGGGGGGGCGTTGCTGCCCCAACGGTCATCTTTTCAAGGACTGGTCACCGCAAGTCACTTCTTTCAGTGCCATTGTAACTTCGAACGGTCGCTAAGCGGTTATAAGTTGAGGATAACTGTATCTCTGTGCTCCTGTGCCTTAATTTCCCTCCGTCTCTCCCTGTGTCCCGAGGATGGAACAAGGGGGACAATTTCCCCCGTCTTGCTATTGTTCTGCCCCAGCTACGAACCCCAAAGAACGCAGCACACACGAAGTCTGTACAAATCTTAGTTTTACTAACTTAAATAAGTTTTTTTTTTCCAAACAAAGGCTGTTAGAAAGCCTACAAGAATCCAAAGAGTAAATAATCGTAATCTTACTATGGTTGGCAGAAAGCTCAGAAGCAATTTGCAAAGAACTAAGATCGAGGCACGAAGGAGAGTGAACGAAGTTGTTCCCTGCAAATTGTTTCAGTCGGCGTCCTTCCTTAAATAGGCTAAGGGAGTGGCCAATTAGCCCCAAGCCTTAACTCTCGAGGAGACCTCCTCCTGAGGAGCCACTCCTGCCTTTTGGCAGCTCTGTGTGCCCGTGCATCGAGAAGAGGCTCCTCCTCTTCGTCCTCTTCACTTAAGGGAGCTTCTGGAGGTTCTGAAGGCCCTGGCTGAATCCCCACCTCTGGCACCACATCTTCTCCAGCCTCCTCATTGTCTGCCTCTAGTGCCAGCTGCACAGGCTGCTGACGCAGCACCACACCAGCCTCCTCGCTGTCGGAATCAGCCACCAGCTGCAAAGGCCGCGTACGGGCCACAACAGCTATTTCTCGCTAGACTGTGCGTAGAGTAGTCACCCCTACCTCATTTTAAAGCTGCATTTTTCAACCTTGGGAGCTTGAAATGTGTGGACTGCAACTTCCAAAATTCCCTGGCCAGGCTTACAATCGAGGGAGGGAAGGATAGAGAAAGAAGAGGGAGGGTGGGAAGGAAGGAAAGAAAAAAGATAGAAAAAAGGAAGGAAGATAGAAAGGAAAGAGATGAAAGAGAAAAGAAGATAGAAAAGAAGAAGGAAAGGAGGGAGGGAAGGAAGGAAGGAAGGGGTGGAAAGGAAGATGAGAGAGGGAAGGAAAGGAAAGAGGAAGGAAGGACTAGAAGGCGGGGAAAGGAAAGGAAGGAGAGAGGAAGGAAGGATAAAGAAGGAAGGAAGGAAGAAGAGGAAGAAGGAAAGGGAAGGAGGAAGGAAAAAGGAAGGAAGAGAGGGAAAGAAAAGGGAGAGGAAGAAAGGAGAAAGAAGGAAGGGGGGAGAAAGGAAGGAGGAAGGAAAGAAAGCTAGAGAAAGCAAAGGAAGGAAGGAAGGAAAAAGGGAGGGAGAAGGAAAGGAAAAGAAAGCAAAGGAAAGTGAGAGGAAGGAAGGAAGGAAAAAGGAAGGGAAAGAAAGGAAAGGAAAAAAGGATAGAGAAAGGAAGGAAGGAAAAAGGGAGGGAGAAGGAAAGGAAAAGAAAGGGGGAGGAAGGAAAGAAGGAAAAAGGGAGGGAGAAGGAAAGGAAAAGAAAGGGGGAGGAAGGAAAGAAGGAAAAAGAGAGGGAGAAGGAAAGGGAGGGGGAGGAAGGAAAGGAAAAAGGGAGGGAGAAGGAAAGGGAGGGGGAGGAAGGAAAAAGGGAAGGAGAAGGAAAGGAAAAGAAAGGGAGAGGGAGGAAGGAAGGCTGTCTGTCTGTCACAGTGGGATTATGAAGCTGGAATGTTGTGGGAAATGGTGAACCCTGGCTGAGGAATTCTGGGAGTTGAAGTCCTCACACCTTCAAGTTGAACAAAACACCCTTTCGGACACGCGGAAGATGCCCTCCAAGCCCGACTCTCACCCATTTCCCCTCTTTTCCTCCCGCAGCGCGATTTCGGTGGAGCTCTACTACATCTTCGCCACCGTCTGGGGCCGGGAGCAGTACACCCTGTACGGCATCCTCTTCTTCGTCTTCGCCATCTTGCTGAGCGTCGGGGCCTGCATCTCCATCGCCCTCACCTACTTCCAGCTCTCGGGCGAGGACTACCGCTGGTGGTGGCGTTCCATCCTGAGCGCGGGCTCTACCGGCCTCTTCATCTTCCTCTACTCCGTCTTCTACTACACCCGTCGCTCCAACATGTCCGGCACGGTGCAGACGGTGGAGTTTTTCGGCTACTCGCTGCTGACGGGCTTCGTCTTCTTCCTCATGCTGGGCACCATCTCCTTCTTCGCTTCCCTCAAGTTCATCCGTTACATCTACGTCAACCTGAAGATGGACTGAGCGGCCCCTTTTTCGTGGCTCCTCGTGGCTCGGGCGGACGTGGTCGGTCCACGGTCCTCCACACCTTTCCAGCTGGCATCTTCGCCGAGCTCCAGGGGGAGGAAACAACATCGGCTATTTATGATTGGTTCCTTTCTCGGCTGGCGTTTGGGAGGGCATCCCCCGCTTACCGTCGTGGCCCTCGCTCAGCGGCCACCAAAGCGGGACAGGAGCAGCCTTACATTCTCTCCTGCTGGTCAGGACAAGTCGCCAATTGGCGATCCTCCGACGAGCCGAGTCTAGCCAATCGAATACCTTCCTCCCTTTTACCTTTTTAAAGTGAAAACTGCCTTGAATTCGATTGTTCGGGTTTTTTTTCTTCTTGGCAATTGGTAGAAACGGGAACCTTTTAAGATTTTTCCAATTTTCCCGGCTGACAATATGAGCAGCCCAACGGATTAGAAGCTACAACTGCTTTCAAACACATATCCCTAGATTATTTTTATTATTCTTTTCCCCCCTGCTGACTGTATCCTCAGTTTAACGAATAGAAGCTTCATTTAGTTCAGCACACCTATTCCTAGATATTTAATTATTTTTCTCCTGTTGATTCATCAAATCCCAAGATATTTTTATCATTATTTTCCCCTGCTGACTGTATCCTCAGTTCAATGGCTAGAAACTGCATTTAGTTCACCACACCTAATTCCTAGATATTTCAATATTTTTTCCCCCTGTTGCTTATCAGTTAGAAGCTACCTTTCGTTCAATATACACATTTCTGGATATTTTATTATTTTTTTTTCATCAGTTCAACAGATAGAAGCGACAACTGGTTCAAACACTTATTTCTACACATAATTTTTGTTTCATTTCCCCTCCATTATCCAATCAGTTTGATGGATTAAAAACTACACAGATTCCTAAATATTTTATTTTATTTTTTTCCTGCTGATTATCTGATTGCTTGGTCCGATACACATTTCTAAATATTTTATTATTCTTTTCCCTGCTGATTGTATCATCAGTTCAAACGGATAGAAGCTGCAACAGGTGCGACGCACATTTCTAGGTATTTTATTATTTTTACCCCCCGCTATTTTTTAAAATGATTATTATTTTTTATCACCCTATAATCAGTTCAACAGGTAAAAAAACTACATTCGGTTCAACACACGTCCCTTTCTTCTAATGCATTCCCTCTCTTTCCCCCAGACCATTCAGAAAACGTGAAAATATTTTCATCTCGTTTCCCCCTTTTTTATTTTTTCCAGAGTTCTTGTTCAGGTTTCAGGAAGAGATCCCAGCCAACCATAAACAGGCATTTTCAAACCTGAAATAACAGAGAGAGAGAGAAAGGATCAACAGGCTGATGTCACACAGGTCAAACTAGATCCCAATAAGCCAAGCGACGGGTTCGAAGTGCGGGATTCGGGAGAAATTGGCTTGTTTGGGGCAAACCCCAACCCTTAGGGGAGCTGATACCATCCAGAATATGTTGAGTTTCATACCGTTAGGGCGGATGGGAATTGTAGTCCCGGAGCTACAGAGATTTCCTTCAACCAGGTACCGTTTTTGGCAAACGGAAATAAAAACCGCGCTTTCTCACGACGGAGGAAGTTGGGAGATTCCCGTGAAATTTGAGGGGGGGTGGGGGCTGCATCCAAATCATAATTAATCTGATTACTTCACACCCGTCTCATCGGTGATTTACCCTTGATAAATAAATAAATAAAATAATAAATAAATAAATAAAATTCATTTATTCCGTGCAACTTTTTAAGGGGTCACCGATGAGATGGGTGGAAGGAATCGAGAGAATTATCTTCAGGGATCTATACAAAGGATTTGGGGGGCAATGTTTGTTTTTTTTTCAAATTTGGGAAGGGTAAGTTGGGTGGGACTTCAACTCCCAGAATTCCCCAGCCAGCTGGCTGGGGAATTCTGGGAGTTGAAGTCCTGCCCAATTTACCCTTCCCAAGTTTGAAAAACTCTAGTGGATTTCTGTTGTTAAATCTGGTAAATGAGATCATTTGTCTTCAATCCGGCAAATTTTTCACTCTATTCCCGCCAAAATTGTTTTCCTTCCTCTTCCTTCCCCTCTTTTGTACAATAGTCACCAGGTGTCTGCCCCTCCCCTCATACAGGTGAGAGCCATCCTCCCCATCTCTTCTCCACCTGGCTGAAGAAAATATATATTATATTAAGTGGGGGGGGAGGGAAAGAAGTATATATAAGGAATTATGTATATTAGCAAAGGGTTGAAGTTGGATTATTTTTTAATTTGACGTCTCGGTTTCGCGTTTCTTTTTACAGATCTTGAAGTTAAATTTTATTAATAAAAAGGAAATGGAAAAAAAACAAAAACCCACGTCTCCGTGCCGATTCTGGGTATATTCTCCGCATTGCTCCCTTGTGACTTCTACCTTTCGACCAATAGTTGTTAAAAATCCGTTATCAGTGCTTCTTAAAACGGGGGAATGCTGGGAGATGAAGTCTATCTGATGTCTTAAAATCACCACGGGTGATAAAACGCCGCTAATACAGGTAGTCCTCGACTTAACGACCACAATTGAGCCCAACATTTCTGCGGGTAAGCAAGACGGGTTGTTCGGTGAGCCTTGCCCCATTTTACGACCTTTCTTGCCTCCGTCGCTACGAGAATCACTGCCGCTGTTAAGGTAGTACAGGAGTCAGCAACCTGCAGCTCTGGAGCCGCATGTGGCTCTTTCACCCCTCTGCTGCGGCTTCCTGTCACTCAAAATATGCGTCACCACCGCCAATGTGCGACACCCGCCGGGACGCAATTTATTGAGCTTTTCAACCTCTGGTAGGCCAACCATGGATAAATCCAAGAAAAGAAAAATTTCAGAAGAAAACGGAACGTTTAATTCAACTACAGATGCTAGTTTTGTGGCCCTCAAGAAATCGTCGGGCACGGGATGGGTTTTGTGGCTCCCGGTGTTTTCTTTTCTGTGGGAAACGGGTCCAAATGATTCTTTGAGTGTTTAAGGTTACAGAACCCTGAGCTAGTAAGACGGTTTTTGAGTGAATCCCCCGTTGGCTTTGCTTGCCAAGATGGCCGCCAAAGGGGATCACATGACCCCGGAAATACTGCGACCGTCATAAATATGAATCCGTTGCAGAGCGTCTGAATTTTGATCCCATGACCAGGGGAAAGCTCCCACAGTCGTTAAGTGTGAAAAACAATCCCGAATCACTTCTTTCCAACGCCGTTATAACTTCCATCAGTCCCTAAAACGTTGTAACTTGAGGACTTTCATGTATAGTAGTGGCCAAAATTGTGGACACCTTTTGGGAAAAGTTGTATTTTCTAAAACTAGCTAATAACGCCACTTTTTTTTTTTTTTTTGGAGTAGCACCATAAAATTTATCTATCAGTGGAAAGATAATTTAATCAAGAATATAGTGCAATAACTATTATGAAGGATTTGCTATTAGAATAGCAGCTACGGTATAAAGAAGAAAAGTGAAACACGTAGAAAAAAACGAGATCTACAAAAATGATCCCCATGTCAGTTAATCCTTCGTTGGGTCATGAATGACGGCCTTACAACGTCTTCCCATGGAGGGAACCAAGTCTTAATTCTGCAGCTGTTATGTGAAACCAAGATTGAATGATGGCTTCTATTAACTGGGTTTTATTGCCGGGTCACTTCTGACTAACCAGTTTCTTGAGTCAGCTCCCTAGATTTTCAATTGGGTGAAGGTCTGGGCTATTCCCAGGCCATTCCAGCAGTGGAATAGGATTATCTTGAAATTCCCACTAAAAAAGTGGTGTTATTAGCCATCAAACCTCAAAAATACACTTTTCCCAAAAGGGTTTCCACAATTTTGGCCACGATTGTATTTGTAGGGTTGTCGGACATTAAAATCGTGGTTACCACGTTTTTTTATTTTTAAATAGTCTTTATTTACATTTTCCATTAAAAAGAGAAAACAACACATCATATAAATAACACACAAAACACAAGACAATATAACACTATATTGGCCACGACTGTATTTGTAGGGTTGTCGGATATTAAAATCGTGGTTACCACGTTTTGTCTCCCCCCCCTTAACCAGGCAAGCCAAGCCCTTCTTTACAAAACGGAGTAACTCACGGTTGCAACTCTCACTCCCTGCCAACGGTTGCCCACCCCCCCCACCCCCAACTCCAGGCTCGTAAAGAGAGCGCCTGATCCCTCGGTAGAGCTTCCATGCCCAGCTGCAGTCTACCTGAGTCCCTTTCGTCAAAGGGGGGGGAGAAAAAGAGCCCTCAGGAGGGAAAATGAAAATTATCCGGGCTGCTCCCCCACAACGTAGTCCAAACAAAAATTTGCAAAAATTTGTAGACGGGCAATTGCAACGACGGTGCCATGCAGAAAAAAATCGCACGCTTTAAATCTTTGGGTGAAATAAAATTGGGCTCGCCTGCCCACCCAGTCAAAGAGGAAAGCTATCTTCTCTGACAGAGAAGCAGATGCCTCTGAACATGCGCAGAGGGCTTTCTCTGACCGGCCTCCCACCCCTAGGAACTTGGTTGGGTGGTTGCTGCGAGTCCTCATTGGGCCTCCAACCAACCCCATAAAAGAGGAAAGACACAGATGTATCTAACAGAGAAGATGTCTCTGAACATGTGCAGAGTGCTTTTCCCTCCCTTCTCTGGGTGGTTGCTGCGAGTCCTCATTAGGCTCATTCTCCAAACCCATAAAAGAAAAAAAGACTTAGATGTATTCCCCTATCTAAGGGATGCCTCTGAACATGTGCAGAGTGCTTTTCCCTGCCTGAGTGGCCTCCTTTTCCAGGATGGTCGCAGTGAGTCCTCATTGGGCTCCTCCTCCAGCCCCGTATAAGAGGAAAGGTACAGATGTGTGTGTGCGCCCCTATCTAAGGGAGAAGCAAATGCCTCTGACCATGTGCAGAGCGCTTTCTCTGACTGGCCTCCCTCCCCCAGGGAGCCTGCCCGATGTGGATTGGGTGGACGCAGCAAGTCCTCATATCGGGCTCATCCTCCAACCCCATAAAAGAGGAAAGACACAGATGTATCTAAGGGAGAATCGGATGCCTCTGATCATGTGCAGAGTGCTTTTCCCTGCCTGGCCTCCCTCCCCAGGGTGGTTGCAGTGTGGGCTCATCTTCCAACCCCACAAAAAGAGGAAAGAAATAGATGCATATCAACCTGTCTAATAAAGGGGGGGGGGGGGAAAGCAGGTGCCTCTGATCATGTGCAGAGCGCTTTTCCCTGCCTGGCCTCCCTTCTCAGGGTGGGTCGCAGTGGATCCTCATATCGGGCTCATCTTCCAACCCCATAAAAAGAGGAAAGAAATGCATATCCGCCTATCTAATAAGGGGGGGAAAAAAGCAAGTGCCTCTGATCATGCGCAGAGCGCTTTTCCCTGCCTGAGTGGCCTCCCTTCCCAGGGTAGCCGCAGTGAGTCCTCCAGCCCCATATAAGAGGAATGGCACAGATGTATGCCCCTAAGGGAAAAGACGATGCCTCTGAACATGTGCAGAGTGCTTTTCCCTGCCTGAGTGGCCTCCCTTCCCAGGGTGGATTGAGTGGGTCGCCGTGGGTCCTCATAGTGGACTCATCTTCCAACCCCATAAAAAGAGGAAAGAAATAGATGCATATCCGCCTATCTCATAAGGGGGGGAAAAAGCAAGTGCCTCTGAACATATGCAGAGTGCTTTTCCCTGCATGGCCTCCCTTCCCAGTGTGGATCGCAGTGAGCCCTCATCGGGCTCATCTTCCAACCCCACAAAAAGAGGAAAGAAATAGATGCCTATCCGCCTATCTAATAAGGCGGGGGGGGGGAACCAAGTGCCTCTGAACATGTGCAGAGCGCTTTTCCCTGCCTGGCCTTCCCTTCCCAGGCTTGGCTCGGCTTTTGGTGGGCGGTTGCAGTACGTCCTCCTCACCTGAACGGCGCTAGAGGCGCGCGCTCTTCCGGTTTCCCCTTCTACTACTACTATCCCCGCCTTCCCTCCACCCCCTTTCCGGAAGCCGCGTCTTGTCTGCTCCACATGTGTTGAGAGTTGAAGCAACTGCAGGCTGCGCTCCGGCCGGGCAGTCCTCCGCCTTCCTCGCCCCCGGGGACTGTGGGGCGCCCCCTTTTTCCATGCCCCCCCCCAGCCCCGGCCTTCCCTTGTTCCCCCCCTCCGCCTCTCCTCTCTCGCAGCCCCATGGCAGCCCAGCAGCTGGAGCAGATCCTGGCGCTCTTGCTGCAGCCTGACAATGCCGTCATCCAACAGGTAGAGCGGGGAGGTGGGGGGTGTGGAAAGAAAGGATTGGATGGGGAGCCATTGCAATGGGAAAGGAAGGGGGCGGAGCCTGGCTTTCGGGGGGCGGGGCGGGAGAGTGGTGAGAGGAGAAGTCCTCGACTTACGACGGCCTCCTTTAGTGACCCGAGTTACGACCTCGGGGTGGGGAGGAGGGGCTTGTTTGGGATCGGGTTTTTTGCCCCCCTCCCCCCTTAACGACCGTCTTGGCTGATTGGTTCTCGTTTTATTGCAGCTGATTTGATTGGCTCGCATCTTTTAGCATCGTAACGACCGTATCATCGCGAAGTCTTACGATTTTTGAGGAGTGCGTTTTATTTTTAAAATTTCAATGGTTTCTTTATTCGTTTCTTATTAAGATATTTGGGCACGGTGCGACCATCTCCGCCATACACACTAAAACATAAACCAAATATCATTCATATATATATTTGTCTATGTAAGTTTTCACGGATATATATGTGTGTACAGTTAATATTTCGGGTTTCTTCCCGTGTAATTGTGAACATATCCCTAAAAGGGTAGAAGCGACGTTTCGACAGAATCTCATCTGCCATCATCATTCACAATTACACGGGAAGAAACCACACACACACACACACACACACACACACACACACACACACACATATATATACTGTTCTTTTTTTAGTAGGTCTGTATGTGGCTATATAAACATCTTGATTTACGTAGGAAAAACCCTGGCTGAAACAATAATGCATATATATATATATATGTTACAAACTATTCTAAAAATACGAGTTCCAGCTTTATTAGTAAAAAAAAAAAAAAGCAGACATACTGCGAACTCCGGAACTTAAAATTTAAAAAAAATTAAAATTTTATTTTACAAAGCTTTTGTCAGCCATCTGCTGACATCGTCAGAGTATTAAACTACCATCACAGAGATCTGACGAAAGCTTCGTAAAATAAAATTTTAAATTCTTTTAAAATTTTAAAATCTTAAGTTCCGGAGTTCGCAGTATGTCTGCTTCTTTTTTTTACATACACACACACACACACACGTGTGTGTGTGTGTGTGTGTGTGTGTGTATATATATATATATATATATATATATATATATATATATATATATATATATATATATATATATATATATGCATATTCTTTCTAGCCAGGTTTTACCTATGTAACCTTAGTTGTTCTTCAGCCCTAGGTTACTGAGGTTTTCCCGTGTATTTGTATGTAGGTCTTATATATATATATATATATATATATATATATATATATATATATATATATATATATATATATATATATATATATATATATATATATATATATATATATATATACTGAGGTTTTCCCGTGTATTTGTATGTAGGTCTTTGGTTATTCAGGTTTTCTCCCGCATAAAATTGGAAGTACCTTGGCGAAACTTTGTCGAAACGTCGCCAAGGTACTTCAATTTTACACGGGAGGAAACCCGAATAACCAAAGACCTACACACACACACACACACACACACACACACACGTGTGTGTGTGTGTGTGTGTTTTCTGAGGTTTTCGCGGGTGTTTGTATGTAGGTCTTTGGTTATTCAGGTTTTCTCCCTTTTAACTGGCAGTTAAAAGGAAGAAACAGCTGCGATCACACATTGCTCCTAGAAGCACGAAGCCGAAAACACCAGCCTGAAGTTGACAAATGAGACTTCGTCGAAACGTCACCAAGACACTTCCAATTTTACGTGGGAGAAAACCCGAATAACCAAAGACCTACATACATATATATATATATATACACACACACTTTTCAAACATTACTAATTATATATAATTATTCTACCTAATGTAATATATGTAATATATGTAAATTTATATTACATCACATTTCGGGTTTACACATATATATTACATCACATTTCGGGTTTACAAATCCTGGTTAATTCCTGCTCCAACTCCCACCTCTTAGTTCCATTCGTTGGTAAAATCTATTCTATTCTGTATTCTATTATGATCCACCGAAGACCAATTCCTTGTGTGTCCAATCACACTTGGCCAATAAAGAATTCTATTCTATTCTGTATTCTATTATGATGCACCGAAGACCATTATTAACGCACTGAGTGAGGACGCTTTCTATCATGGACCGGTAAAAGGCGGTCGTCAGTTGTTGTTCCACACTTTGTTTTTTCGCAAGACGCTAAGGAAGCGGAGTCTCTGTTGGGACTCACCTGGGTCGTGTTGATCTTCCAGGTGAGGTCTTCGCTGAGGTAGACTCCCAGGAATTTAATCACATTTGTCTAATCACACTTGGCGAATAAAGAATTCTATTCCATTTCTATTTCTTATTCTCTATTCTATTCTATTCTATTCTATTCTATTCTATTTTCTCTATTTTATTCTATTCTCTATTAATTCTATCCTATCCTATCCTATCCTATTCTCTTAATTCTATCCTATCCTATCCTATTCTCTATTCTATTCTATTCTCTATTCTCCCTTCTCTTCTACTATTCTCTATTCTATTCTATTCTCTATTCATTCTATTCTCTATTCTCTTTTCTGTTCTGTTCTGTTCTCTTTTCTCTTCTCTTATTCTCTTCTATTCTCTATTCTCTATTTTATTCTATTCTCTATTAATTCTATCCTATTCTATTCTCTCTTAATTGTGTTCTCTATTCCATTCTATTCTCTATTCTATTCTATTTTCTATTCTCTTTTTTATTCTCTATTCTATCCTCTATTAATTCTATTATATTCTATTCTCTATTTTCTCTTCTCCTTTCTCTTCTCTTCTACTATTCTACTCTATTCTCTATTTTATTCTATTCTCTATTAATTCTATCCTATTCTATTCTCTCTTAATTTTATTCTGTATTCCATTCTATTTTCTATTCTACTCTATTCTATTCTCTAGTCTCTGTTTTATTCTATTCTCTATTCTATCCTCTATTAATTCTATTCTATTCTATTCTATTCTATTCTATTCTATTCTATTCTATTCTATTCTATTCTATTCTATTCTATTCTATTCTATTCTATTCTATTCTATTCTATTCTATTCTATTCTATTCTATTCTATTCTATTCTCCTCTTCCCTTCTCTTCTCTTCTCTTCTCTTCTCTTCTCTTCTCTTCTAAATTCAGACGCTTGTCCATGGGCTCCTATTTATTCTCGCCCAGAATTCACATTGCAAAAGGAGACGTTCCTTGAGTGACTTTTGCCTCAGTTTACAACTTTTCCCGCCAGCTTGGTTTACGTGAATCCCCGCCGTTGTTAACTTAGCCGCGCGGCTACCAGTTTTTACGATGGATTGGTGAGGAGGTGATTAAGGACACTATAATTGCCTGGGGGAAGAACCTCGGATTTTCTCCAAATCTGGATAAATGGGATGAGATATGGAATAGGGATATGAAACTTGCTTTGTCAACTCCCTACAAGGAAAATATTTATAAAATGGTCTATCGTTGGCATATCCCCCCGGCAAGAATCGCAAGAATGTTCCCGGGAGTTTCTCCGGCATGCTGGAAGTGTGGGAATGGTAGTGGGACATACCACCACCAATGGTGGACGTGCCCCAAAGCAGGCAAATATTGGTCGAAGGTTCGGAACTGGATAGTGGAAATTACAGGATATAATATAGAGCTGAAACCAGAGATTTTTTTTTATTAGGAATGAAACCAGACAAAATAACTAAGGAAAAATGGTATTTGATCCTCCACATCACTACTGCAGCTAGAATGGAAAAACGAATTAATACCCACAGAAAATAAATTGATTTGGAAAATTACAGAATGCGCAGAGGCAGACCGGTTAACGAAATTACTTAGGAACCAAAAAGATTCGGATTATTACAAATGTTGGAATTTATGGTATAATTGGGTGAAAGAAAAGAGAGGAAAATGAAATGGATTGTATTAGTGGTATAGGCGCAGATTTGTGTATGTATCAGGGTGGATAAAAATCAATGATTTTTTTAAAAAAAAATCAAAAAATCAGATTTTTTTAATTTAAATTGGATTTTTTTTATTTAAATCAGATTTTTTTTGATTTTTATCGAATTTATTTTAATAAAAAACTTTTGGGGTAAAAATCTATCGTAAGGTAGTTTTCTATTTAAGATACATAAATAATTTAGTTTATTCCGCATGAAATGGAGCTGAGTTATGTAGCATGAGGCTGTATATTCTGCAACACTGGGACTATCGGTGAGTCAACAGCGGGTCAAAGGAGTAGCAGAGATGACAGTTGCTCTTTAAAAATTATGATTGAAATCGAGTTGATTTAAATCAAGCCTTTTTACTAGTGATTTAAATCATGATTTCAATTGCGATTTCAATCAACTCGATTTAAATCAAATCCCCCCTGTGTACGTTAGTTGCAATAACCTTGTATGCATATATGTAAAGTATTGTAGTTTTAAAAACGAAAATAAACTTTATTTAAAAAAAGAAAAAAAGAAAAACCTTAGCCGCGCGGTTGTTAAGGGATATCCGGCTTCCCCGTGAACTTGAGCTGGTCGGAAAGTTGCAAAATGGGATCGTGTGACTCTGGGACATCTGCGACCTTCGTAAATGCGAGTCACTTCTCAAGCATCCCAATGCAAATCGCGCGACCGCGGGGACGCCGCGAGGGTCGTAAGTGTGGAAAAACGGTCCTACGTCACTTTTTTCAGTGCCCTTGTAACTTTGAAGGGGTCTCTAAACGAACCGTTGTAAGTTGAGGACTACCTGTATTGGGGGGGGGGCAGATTTAACCCTTTGCTGCCTGTTCTTCTATCCTGTCAGGCAACGGCTCAGCTGAAGGAAGTACTGAAGCAGCCGGCCGCCCTTTCCCATCTCTGCCATGTCATGACACATTCACAAGATCCTCAGGTAAGTCACATCTAGCTCGGCCAGGTGAGAGGGGTCTCAAACTCAAGCTTGGTTTTAAACAGGGGTGGACTGCTTGGGGTTCGCAAGGGTTCGGGAGAACCTCTAGCTAAGACTCTTTTTTTTTAAAAAAAATAGTTTTTATTAGGTATTTTACATTTTAAAATCAAAAACACAATAACAAAAGAAATACAAAAAGGGGGAAAAAAAGAACATACGCATACCTCAAATGCTAAAATACAAAACTAACACCATTTATTTTTCTTCCGCCAATTAAACTGATCCATTTGGGGGTACACTGGTATAATTTTAAATTGTTTTTTAATTGGGTTACTGATTTTAATTTTGTATTGTATTGTGATTTGTATTGAAGTTGTCATTTTGTAAGCCGCCTTGAGTCCCTAGGGAGAAAGGCGGCATATAAATCGCAATAAATAAATAAATAAATAAAATATTTACAATTTTACAACTTTCCGCATCGACGTTTGTCTTTACGTTTAAATTCCATCTTCCGAAACCTTCTCTTATTTTTGTACGCCCATAATTTAACATTTTTTGTGAGCAGGATTGTTACATCTATTTATATCCAGTGTATGAATGCCGAATTTCAGTTTATATTCTTATTTCTTAAATTTGATTTCTATTTTCTAACCAGGTGTAAAACCTGCTCCACACTTTGTAATAGTCCGAGTCATCTCTTTCTTTGATCTCCATTGTTAATTTATCCATTTCGGCGCATTCGAGTAAGGCTTGGAGATTTATTTATTTATTTATTATTCAAATTTCTATACTGCCCTTCTCCTTTCGGACTCAGGGTGGTGAGATGATTGGTCCCCTCCCATAAGCCATAAAAGAGAAGCGAATGGGACGTGACCTTTTGCAGGAAGCAATTAGTTCATCCAGCCGATTCAAGAGTTGAAACTTCTGTTTGTGACTCTGTGCCAAGTTTGGCCTTGCCCTGCGTCTGGAAATTAGCTCTTTGGCAGCGTTCCACGGGAGATAGGTGGCTGTTGATAACCTTCCTCTGAAAGGCTGTTTATCAAGACTTGCGGACTGTAAATGAAAGCAATTTACAGCCGTAGGAATTAAAGAGGTTTGCCGCGACTAAGTTTTAATTTCTAAGGAAGCTTAGAACAGCTTGGGCTTATTTCTACATTCAGCTGTGCGCAGTGTGGCTTTTTCCCTGCCAAAGCCCCCCCCCTTTTTTTAATTCTCAAAAATCTGCTGGTTTGGTCCTTTCCCTTCCGCAGCCTTACCGTTCTCTCTCTCCTTCCTCCTTTCTCAGATCCAACAGTTCGCCGCCGTGCTGCTCAGACGGCGGCTGAGCAAACACTGGAAGAAAATTGGCGCAGCAGATCAAGATATGTAAGTCCAGAAAAGAACAATCCGCTATTATGAATTGTAATGAATTACGATTTATCGCACGGCCAGCCAGAGGTTGAGACCGGATATGTGTTCTGTCCCGGCTATGGACCCTAAAGAACGCAGCACACACAAAGTCTGTACAAACCTTAGTTTACTAAATTAAATCAGTCTTTTTCAAACAAAGGCTGTTAATTAACTTTCTTAACAGCCTACAAGAATCCAAAGAATAAATAATTGTAATCTTACTAGGATTGGCAGAAAGCCCAGAAGCAATTTGCAGGAAAACTGATAAGAGAACTAAGATCGAGGCGCGAAGGAGAGTGAACGAAGTTGTTCCCTGCAAATTGCCTCAGTCGTCGTCCTTCCTTAAATAGGCTAAGGGAATGGCCAATTAGCCCAAGCTTTACTCTCGAGGAGACCTCCTCCTGAGGAGCCACTCCTGCCTTTTGGCAGCTCTGCGCGCTCGGGCATCGAGAAGAGGCTCCTCCTCTTCTTCCTCTTCACTTTTAGGAGCTTCTGGAAGTTCTGAAGGCCCTGGCTGAATCCCCGCCTCTGGCACCACATCTTCTCCAGCCTCCTCACTGTCTGACTCGAGTGCCAGCTGCACAGGCTGCTGGCGCAGCACCACACCAGCCTCCTTGCTGTCAGAATCAGCTACTAGTTGCACAGGCTGCTGACGGGCCACAACAATATGGCCTTCTTGACCTCCTATCCCAGGGAGTGTCTGTAGCCTAGGCCTGCGGGCCAGATCTGGCCGACAGATGCTTAAATCTTGCCCTGGAAACAGGGCGCTTAGCTAAGGACTGGCCCATGATACCTCTGCGGGCAAAAACCCTCCCGAGCTCTGTTTTCGCTGGCAGAGGGTTGCAGGAGGCCGTCGCAGCCGAAAACGGAACTCGGGAGCCCATTTTCGCTGGCAGAGCGCTTGGGCTACCAGAGGCGCCTCCCACACGAGTGACGTCGAGCTGGTCAGGCCCATCCTGTCCAGGTCCTCCCCAAGGTCAAACTCAACCCTGATGCGGCCCTCAATGAAATGGAGTTTGGCACCCCTGTGCTACCACATCAAAAACCACAGGTTGTGGTCAAAAGGATTGGCTTTTGAGGGTCTGCGACGGAGGCGCGACAGCCCTTCAAGGCAGGCCAGGTAGGGTCTGTCCTGGAAATGCCTTGATGTACGTCAAATGCTCGTCCTTCCCGCTCTCCCAAGACTCAAAAGCACCACTGGATGCTGGTTCCTCTGTTATTTAACTTTGGTGTCGATGATTGCCAGCCCTGCGAGGTAGGCCAGCGCACAAACAGACACAACCCTCATGTGGCCCTCAATCAAATCCAAGTTTGACACAACTGTCAAACTATCCAGTCCTCCCCAAGGACCAGGGATGATAAGGTGTGAAGGTTTGATGGTGTCAAAGCTCTCCTGGCAGGATATCCGCTGGTCCCAATCAAGCTGCTGTCAGGTTTCGAGGTCATCTCAAATAAATTGCATTTCAAACAAAGTCTTTGAAGAAAAACTCCCATTTATTAAGCATGACATTCTAATTCCGACTCATTCGCAGCCAACACTGACTTCCAGACCCAAAAACCCCCCTTTGCGTTCCCCACTCCCCTGCACTCATTGGCCATCTTCCAAGTCACTCTACTCCTAATCTACTGCTCCAGCTCAAAGGAATTTCCCCCCTCCCATCCCATCTCCTACGGGATATTATCTCCAGGGAAAATAAGTAGGTGAAAAGTCAAACGTCCCTTTCCAGATGCCTCCGCTTCTCCTTCTTATGTCAGCACTAGAGTAAATGCAGCTTGAAGTGCTGACAGCTGCCTTTTGCAATGAATTTTAAGAATAACAGGGTTGGAAGGGACTTTGGAGGTCTTCTAGTCAGATCCCCTGCTTAGGCAGGAAACCCTACACCACTTCAGACAAATGGTTATCCAATCTCTTCTTAAAAACTTCCACTATTGGAGCATTCACAACTTCTGGAGGCAAGTTATTCTTTTAGAATAGAGTAGAGTAGAGTAGAGTAGAGTAGAGTAGAGTAGAGTAGAGTAGAGTAGAGTAGAGTAGAGTAGAGTAGAATAGAATAGAATAGAATAGAATAGAATAGAATAGAATAGAATAGAATAGAATAGAATAGAATAGAATAGAATAGAATAGAATAGAATAGAATAGAATAGAATAATAGAATAGAATAGAATAGAATAGAATTCTTTATTGGCCAAGAGTGATTGGACACACAAGGAATTTGTCTTTCGTGCATATGCTCTCGATATACATAAAAACACAAGATACATTCGTCAAGAATCATAAGGCACAACACTTAATGATAGTCGTAGGGAACAAATAAGCAATCAAATCCTACTAGGAAACAATATCAATATAAATCTTAAGGATACCAGCAACAAGGTTACAGTCATACAGTCATAAGTGGGAGGAGATGGGTGATGGGAACAATGAGAAAATTAATAGTAGTGCAGACTTAGTAACTAGTTTGACAGTGTTGAGAAAATTATTTGTTTAGCAGAGTGATAGCATTCGGGAAAAAACTGTCCTCGTGTCTAGCTAGTTGTTCTGGTCCGCAGCGCTTTATAGCGTCGTTTTGAGGGTAGGAGTTGAAACAGTTTATGTCCAGGATGCGAGGGGTCTGTAAATATTTTCACAACCCTCTTTTTGACTCGTGCAGCATACAGGTCCTCCATGGAAGGCAGGTTGGTAGTAATTGTTTTTTTCTGCAGTTCTAATGATCCTCTGAAGTCGGTGTCTCTTGTTGGGTTGCAGAGCCAAACTAGGCAGTTATAGAGGTGCAGATGACGGACTCCATCATTCCTCTGTAGAACTGTAGAATGTGATGACCAAAACTGGATGCAGGATTCCAGGGGTGGCCTTACTAAGGGTTTATAAAGCTTTAAAATGCAAAAAATGGTATGCAAAAAAAAAAATAATAATTCCATTTTCCTCCAAGGGAGAACTGGTGGGGGAGCATTTAAAATCTAGAAAGTCGTGGGGAAATGAAGAAACTACATTGCTGTGGGAACTTAAGAATTCAAACAGCCCGAATTCAAAGTGGGGCAAAAGTCTTTTAAACAGCTGTCCTGCTTAGCGACAGAAATGTTGGGCTCAGTTACGGTCGTCAGTTAAGGGCAACCTGTAGCGTGAGAACGAAAGTTTTTAAAAGCAGCAAACTTCACACTTGTAATTTTATTTATTTATTTATTTATTTATTTATTTATTTATTTATTTTATTGTTTATATTTATATGTTTATATTTAGAGGATATAATAAATATGTTTTTTTATATTTTTTATAAAAAATATGCTTTTATATATATAAAAAAACATGGTTAACATACTGGAATCGAAGCGACCCAACTCAGAAAATTGGCCAGGGTTTTTTTGTTTTTTGTTTTTACTTTTTTCTTTTCTCGCGCTCTCTTCTTCCTTTCCTTTTTTTTTCTTTTTTTTTTTTAAGCAGGTGACACGATTAGAAGTCAGATCAGAAAGGAAGACAAAATTTCTTTAAAAAAGGGTAATGCGCGCCAAAGCTAGAATAAGTGATAGAAATAAGAAAAGGGGGAACATTACCGTGTTTCCCCGAAAATAAGACCCGGTCTTATATTAATTTTTGCTCCAAAAGACGCATTAGGGCTTATTTTCTGGTTAGGTCTTATTTTGGGGGGGAAATATGGTACTAAATGCATCCATCTAGCCGGCAATCTTAACTGGGGCTTATTTTGGGAGTAGGGCTTATATTACAAGCATCCTGAAAAATCATGCGAGGCCTTATTTTTCCGGTTGGGTCTTATTTTCGGGGAAACAGGATAGCGTATATGTTTTTTTACATCATAAAATGAAAGTAATAACAAGAGCAAAATGCGGAATGATTGAACGATGATAGGCCACGACTGAATATAAGCGTGCATTGTTATTAGAAATATATAAGCGCTTTGAATGTAAGGCTTACGATTAACTTGATCAGCTTTTATTTGTATTAAAATGTCTGACACTCGGATGCTACACTGTTCAGGCATTGATTTGATATTTTGATATAAAATTTAAAAAATGGGGGGGGGGGAGAAAATTGGCCAGTTGGGAGAGACCCAAAGCAACGTGACTTACATGCTAAGCTAAGAGAGTGTATTTTTATTTCAGTATTAAAACCTCTCGTCTTTTTCAGGCTGAAGTCCCTGGTGCTAAACAGCTTCCAACAGCAGACAGAGTGAGTACTCCTGCTCGGGGAGGCTCTTGTGGGAGGGGGGGGTGTTAGTTCCCCCGTCTCTCTCTCTCTCTCTCTCCCCCCCCCCCCGGCCTCTCCTCCCCCAAAGATAAACCGTCTTTTCCAGCCATAAAGCCTCCCTGGGCTTAGCCCAGCTGGCGGCCGTCATCCTGAAGAACGAGACCTTGGAGAAATGGCCCCAGATGCTTCAGAGCATTCAGCACGGGGCCCGCTCCCGAGACCCCAACAAGTGCCAGGTGGGTCAGGACGGGGAAGGGAGGGAAGCGTCTCGGGGTGCGCTTTGAATCCCCCATCGGTCCCACACCTCTGTCTGTCTGTCTGTCTACTTATTCTGTCCGTATATCTATCCATCCATCCATCTATCTATCTATCTGTCTATCTATCTATCTATCTATTCATCTATCTTCTATCTATCTATCTATCTGTCTATCTATTCATCTATCTTCTATCTATCTATCTGTCTATCTATCTATCTATCTCTATATTTATATATATATATATGTATCTCTTATCTATCCCTCCCTCCCTCCCTCTCTCTCTCTCTCTCTCTCTCTCTCTATCTATTCATCTATCTTCTATCTATCTATCTATCTATCTATCTATCTATCTATCTATCCTACCATCTACCTACCTATCATCTATGTATTCTCTCTCTCTCTCTAATCTATCTCTATCCATCCATATCAATATCTATCTATCTATCTATCTATCTATCTATCTATCTCTATATTTATATTTATATATATATATATATATCTTATCTATCCCTCCCTCCCTCCCTCCATCTATATCTATCTATCTAATCTATCTATCTATCTATCTATCTATCTATCTATTCATCTATCTTCTATCAATCAATCTATATATTTATATTTATAAACTATTTTTAGAATAGTTTGTAATTTATATTTATATATCTATCTCTTATCCATCTATCTATCTATCTATCTATCTATCTATATCTATATATTTATATATCTATCTCTTATCTATCCCTCCCTCCCTTCCTCCCGTCTATCTCTCTGTCTCTCTCTTTCTCCCTCCCTCCCTCTCTCTCCCTCCCTCCCTCTCTCCTTCTATCAATCTATCCATCTATCTATCTGTCTATTCATCTATCGCCTATCAATCATCTATATCTATATTTATTATATATCTATCTCTTTATCTATCCCTCCCTCCCTCCCTCCATCTATATCTTTATTTATATATCTATCTCTTATCTATCCCTCCCTCCCTCCTTCCATCTATCTATCTATTCATCTATCTTCTATCAATCATCTTTCTTTCTTTCTTTCTTTCTTTCTTTCTTTCTTTCTTTCTTTCTTTCTTTCTTTCTTTCTTTCTTTCTTTCTTTCTTTCTTTCTTTCTTTCTTTCTTTCATTATTTCCCACCTTCATTATTTTTACAAATAGCTCAAGGCGGCAAACATACCTAACGATACTCCGTCCTCCTTATTTTTTCCCACAACAACAACAACCCTGTGAGGTGGGTTGGGCTAAGAAAGAGGGACGGGCCCAAAGTCTCCCAGCCGGCTTTCGTGCCTAAGGCAGAACTAGAACTCCCCATCTCCTGGTGATTGGCCCAAAATCACCTAGCCGGCTTTCATGCCTAAGGCAGAACTAGAACTCACCCATCTCTTGGTGATTGGTCCAGAATCGCCCAGTCAGTTTTCAATCTAAGGTGGGACTAGAACTCTCTGTCCCCTGGTGATTGGCCCAAAGTCACCCAGCTGCCTTTCATGCCTAAGGCAGAACTAGAACTCCCCGTCTCCTGGTGATTGGCCCAAAATCACCTAGCCGGCTTTCATGCCTAAGGCAGAACTAGAACTCACACATCTCTTGGTGATTGGCCCAGAATCGCCCAGTCAATTTTCACATCTAAGGTGGGACTAGATCTCCCTGCCCCCTGGTGTTTGGCCCAAAGTCACCCAGCTGCCTTTCATGCCTAAGGCAGAACTAGAACTCCCCGTCTCCTGGTGATTGGCCCAAAATCACCTAGCCGGCTTTTATGTCTAAGGTGGGATTAGAACTCCCCATCTCCTGGCCCAAAGTCACCCAGCCGGCTTTCACACCTAAGGCAGGACTAGAACTCCCAACTTCCTGGCTTCTAGCTAGGCGCTTTAACCACTAGAACAATCCGTCTCTCAACCCCCCCCCCTTGTGGTTCGCAGATGGCATTGCTGCTGCTGCAGTCCGCCTTGGATCTGGACCCAGACCAGTTCGCTCCCTACTACAAGGACCTCCTGCGCCTCTTCCATCAGACGCTCAACAACCGGAGTCAGCCGGCCGTCCTCTACTACTCCCTCCGGAGCTTGAGTGCCGTGGTTGGCGGACTGAGCTCCGACGAAGTGGTGGGTAGACCCTCCTCTTCCTCTTTCGTCCTACCTCTCCTCTTTTTCTTCCTCCTGTTATTGAGGCCGAAGCCTTCGAAGGACGTTGCTGGTAGAAAGTACCTCAAAGGGCCAGGGGAACTCTCTGCCACCAGATACAGGTTCATCTGCGCCCCTCTCAATGCTCCTGTGAAGCTTCCCCCATCCCTCCCGGCTGGATTGGCAGTGGCTGCTGGTCTAAAGATCCATTCAATCTTCTCCTCTGGACTACACAATGCCCTTTTTGGGGGAAAATAATCTTTTTTTTGAAACTGGATCTCTGGCAGATCGATTTTAGTGGATCAGTTGTATGCTTTAATTTGAATGGTGCGGTGACGTGGAGCTCTCGTCTCACAATCAGGAGGCTGTGAATTCGATCTTAAGGTAGAGGCAGATATTTTTCTCTCTCTGGGCATGTTGAGAATTTATCTGCTGAATATATGTAACTCCGCACTGGCAACAAGAAAGGCATCCGGCCAGTAAACATTCAGCTCCATTCAGTTGCCCAGACTCCACGCCGCAAGTCATTAAAAGACGATGATGATAATGCATCATATGCTTTAAATTTATCGATTGGCAAAATAAGGCGCTTAAAATCAAAATCCCTTTGAATCTCATGTTTTTAATGGTCGCCTCCAGAGCTGACTGGGGAATTCTGGGAGATGAAGTCCACTCGTCTTAAAATGGCCGAAGTTGAGAATTGGATTTAATTTTTAAGTGTAATCAAATCATCGTTTTCTCCCTTTGGATGTCGGTTTTCCTCCTTTTTTTTTTCCAGACTCTGATGTCTTCCATGATGCCCAAAGTGATAGCAGCCATCCGGGAACTCATTCACGTGAACGAGGTGCGGTTTTTGTGTGCGCACGCGTGTAAAATGCTTGCTTTTAGCCAGCATAATGGCTGGGGAATTCTGGGAGTTGAAGTCCACTCATCTTAAAATGGCTGAAGTTGAGAATCATTGATATTAAGGGAAACTTCCTCCTGGCTTCCCATTAATGGGTCTACAGGTAGTCCTCGGCTTACGACCACAACTGATCCCAACATTTCCCTTGCTCAGCCACGCAGTTAAGTGAGCTTTGCTCCATTTTACGACCGTCCTTTGCCACCGTTGCTAAATGAGACATTTGTGAAGCGAGTTTTGCCCCGTCTTAACGACCTTTCTTGCCACTGTCGTTAAGTGAATCAACACAGTTGTTAAGTGAGTAACACAGTTGTTAGGTGAATCTGGCTTTTCCCCCATTGACTTGTCCTTGTCAGAAGGTCGCAAAAAGGACCCCGGGACAATGCAACCGTCATAAATACGAGTCAGTTGCCAGGGGCGTCTGAATTTTGATCACATGACCACTGGGGGATGCCTCAACGGTCATAAGTGTGAAAAACGGCCCTCGGTCACTTTTTTCAGCGCCGCTCTCACTTCGTCACTAAATGAATTGTCGTAAAGCAAGGAGTGCCTGTATGTGGGATTTCTCTCTTCTGCCCTAACCCCGTCTCCCTCCTCCTTAAATCTTAATTTCTCTTTGGATAAAGGGATTTCTTAATTATCTTGGATCGCCCCGAATTTTCAGGCAAACGTCGCCACAGGACGTAACCCTTCTTGCCAACCGTCCCAAGTTGGTTCTGTGTCCCCAGTGCCAGCCTGCCTCTCTGGGCCCCCCCAGGGGTCGAAATGCCAATTTTGAGCAGAGGATCGACCTGGTTAAGGGATCCTAGCTGCGGATGGGGGAATACAGCTGGCCTTCTCCAGCCTGCCCCCATCCCGCCCGTCCCGATGGGTTAGGGGGGCTCTGGTTGACCCCGCTGGCTTAGGGGGTCCTGGGGCTCGTCGCCCCATCCAGAGGGTGCCAGTTTGGAGAGGGCTGCTGGTCTCTTCTGCATTCATCTAATCTAGGAGTGGAGAAAGATAGGCCCTCTCAGGCCTTGTGGACGTCAACTCCCAGAATTCCTGAGCCAGCCATTCTGGGAGTTGAAGTCCACAAGTCCTGAAAGGCTGGTTAGGGAATTCTGGGAGTTGAAGTCCACATGTCCTGAAAAGCTGGCTAGGGAATTCTGGGAGTTGAAGTCCACACGTCCTGAAAGGCTGGCTCGGGAATTCTGGGATTTGAAGTCCACACGTCCTGAAAGGCTGGCTCAGGAATTCTGGGAGTTGAAGTCCACACGTCCTGAAAGGCTGGTTAGGGAATTCTGGGAGTTGAAGTCCACATGTCCTGAAAAGCTGGCTAGGGAATTCTGGGAGTTGAAGTCCACACGTCCTGAAAAGCTGGCTCAGGAATTGTGGGAGTTGAAGTCCACACGTCCTGAAAGCCTGGCTCGGGAATTCTGGGAGTTGAAGTCCACAAGTCCTGAAAGGCTGGTTAGGGAATTCTGGGAGTTGAAGTCCACATGTCCTGAAAAGCTGGCTAGGGAATTCTGGGAGTTGAAGTCCACACGTCCTGAAAGGCTGGCTCGGGAATTCTGGGATTTGAAGTCCACACGTCCTGAAAGGCTGGCTCAGGAATTCTGGGAGTTGAAGTCCACACGTCCTGAAAGGCTGGTTAGGGAATTCTGGGAGTTGAAGTCCACACGTCCTGAAAGGCTGGCTAGGGAATTCTGGAATTTGAAGTCCACACGTCCTGAAAAGCTGGCTCAGGAATTGTGGGAGTTGAAGTCCACACGTCCTGAAAGCCTGGCTCGGGAATTCTGGGAGTTGAAGTCCACAAGTCCTGAAAGGCTGGTTAGGGAATTCTGGGAGTTGAAGTCCACATGTCCTGAAAAGCTGGCTAGGGAATTCTGGGAGTTGAAGTCCACACGTCCTGAAAGGCTGGCTCAGGAATTCTGGGATTTGAAGTCCACACGTCCTGAAAGGCTGGCTCAGGAATTCTGGGAGTTGAAGTCCACACGTCCTGAAAGGCTGGTTAGGGAATTCTGGGAGTTGAAGTCCACACGTCCTGAAAGGCTGGCTAGGGAATTCTGGGATTTGAAGTCCACACGTCCTGAAAAGCTGGCTCAGGAATTGTGGGAGTTGAAGTCCACACGTCCTGAAAGCCTGGCTCGGGAATTCTGGGAGTTGAAGTCCACACGTCCTGAAAGGCTGGCTCAGGAATTCTGGGAGTTGAAGTCCACACGTCCTGAAAGCCTGGCTCGGGAATTCTGGGAGTTGAAGTCCACACGTCCTGAAAGGCTGGCTCAGGAATTCTGGGAGTTGAAGTCCACACGTCCTGAAAGGCTGGCTCAGGAATTCTGGGATTTGAAGTCCACACGTCCTGAAAAGCTGGCTCAGGAATTCTGGGAGTTGAAGTCCACACGTCCTGAAAGCCTTGCTCAGGAATTGTGGGAGTTGAAGTCCACACGTCCTGAAAGGCTGGCTCGGGAATTCTGGGAGTTGAAGTCCACACGTCCTAAAAGCCTTGCTCAGGAATTCTGGGAGTTGAAGTCCACACGTCCTGAAAGGCTGGCTAGGGAATTCTGGGAGTTGAAGTCCACACGTCCTGAAAGGCTGGCTAGGGAATTCTGGGAGTTGAAGTCCACACGTCCTGAAAGGCTGGCTAGGGAATTCTGGGAGTTGAAGTCCACACGTCCTGAAAGGGCCTATCGTTCTCCACCCCTCATCTAATCCTCAAAATGCAATGTATTGGGTGTCCCCCCCCCCACCTCCATTTTCTTTTCTAACTTGCCCCCCCTCCCTCATCTTCCAGGTCCATGCAAGCGAAGCGATGGAGGTTTTTGACGAACTCCTGGAAACCGAAGTTGCCATCGTCGTCCAGCATCTCTCGGAAGTCGTGAACTTCTGCCTGGAGGTGACCGGCATGGGCGGGCTGGCCACACCCCATTCCTGCTACTTGATCCAGCCTCCTGGTGCCCCCTACTGGCCAGGCCTCTTTCCTGCCACCTTCTGCAGCCCCTGGTGCCCCCTGCTGGCCACACTGCTTTCTGTCCCCTGCTCTGATCCCCTCGTGCCCCCTGATGGCCACCCCTCTTTCCTGCTATCTTATCTTCTGCAGTTCTTTGAAGCCCCCTGTTGGCCGCGCCTCTTTACTGCAACCTCCAATCCCCCGGCGCCCCCTGCTGGCCTCACCTTTTTCCGGCTATATTCCATTGACACCCCCAGCTGACCGCGCCTCTTTCCTGCCATTTGCTCCAGCACCCCGATTCCCCCTGCTGGTCATGCCTTTTTCCCCCGACACTTACTCCATTTCCTGGCGCCCCCTGCTGGTCACGCCTCTTTCCTGCCACCTGCTCCACCCTCCTGGCGCCCCCTGCTGGTCATGCGTCTTTCCTGACACTGCATCCCCTGGCACCCCCTACTGGCCATGCCTCTTTCCTGCCACCTGCTCCACCCTACTGGCGCCCCCTGCTGGTCATGCATCTTTCCTGACACTGCATCCCATGGTGCCCCCTGCTGGCCACGCCTCTTTCCTGCCACCTGCTCCAGATCCCGCAAGTCCCCCTAACCGACCACGCCTTTTTCCTAACGCCACCCCCGGTGCCTCCTGCTGGCCACGCCTGTTTCCTGACACCTCCAATCCCCATGGCGCCCCCTGTTGGCTGGGGACCGATCCGGCCACTCCTGATTCCCTCTTTTCCCCCCATAGGTGGCCTCCAACCAGCAGCTGAGCGATGGCCTGCGAGTGAAGGCGCTCTCCTGCGTCAGCTACCTCATCAAGCTGAAGAGCAAGGTCAGGAATGCCGCTTTCCCGACTCCCTCCCCCCCTTCCGGAACGGCATCTTGCCCTCTCCTCCTCTGCCACGGAGCGCCCCTCCCTCCCCTCAACTCTCGCCCCCACTTTCTCGCCCCCCTCTCAGGCCATCCTGAAGCACAAGCTCCTCTCGCCCATCCTGACCGCCCTCTTCCCCATCATGAGCGCGGAGCCTCCCCCCGGACAGATGGACACGGAGGACGAGTTGACCGAGGAGGAGATCGAAGATCACGCGGAAGTCCAGACGCCCAAACACTTCGCGGTCCAGGTCTGACTTTTTTGGGGGGGGGGGCGTGGACGGGGACACAGCAATCTCTCCCATTTCAACTCTCCTCACTACCCAGGATGCTCCGGGTTTTGTGGGTTCCGTCTTCTCTCTCCCAGAATCCCCTGTGTTCCTACCCAGCTGCTTTCTAGGCACCCCGCGACTGGGTCCACAACTCCCAGGATGCCCCCCTCTCCCCTGGTTCATTCCCAGAATCCTTTGCTGCAGGTCCCAGTGGGACTTCTGTCTTAGAGCAGGGATCTCCAAAATTGGCCACTGTAAGACAAGTGGACTTCGATCGGCGGTTTTGTGGAGTGTGATTCAATGGGTTGAGTTCCCACAGCACAATAAACCACAAATCTTGGCTTATTTCCCACAAAGCTACAATACACTACGCCCAAAACAGAAACGACAGCGGATTATGGTTAAGGGTCAAGTGAGAGCTCTCCAAATTGGTAACTTTTAAGACTGCTGGACTTCAATTGGCGGGTTTGTGGAGTTGTCCACAATGGGTGGAGTTCCCACAGCACAATAAACCACAAATCTTGGCTTATTCCCCACAAAGCTACAATACACTACGTCCAAAACAGAAACAACAGCGGATTATGGTTAAGGGTCAAGTGAGAGCTCTCCAAATTGGCAACTTTTAAGACTGCTGGACTTCAATTGGCGGGTTTGTGGAGTTGTCCACAATGGGTGGAGTTCCCATAGCACAATAAACCACAAATCTTGGCTTATTCCCAGCAGAGCTATGATACATGTTCTGTCCTCACTACAAGTTAAGTCTGTGTGCAGCTCGACATGCAGCTAAACCCACCTATCCTCCAATAAAACAGACCGTGTGCTTAGATCTGAATGCTTTATTGAAAGAACAGGACATGGTGAAATGGGGGAAAACAGGGATACATACAATGAGAATCAAATACAAGATAGACAGTATTGAGTTACTGCTGAACACAACAATTAATAAATACAAGCAATTTAAATTTCACCAGCGATGCTCTGTGTGTGGAATGTGGGCTTGTCCTTGGATAACCATGTGCCACAGATTAAGATGGATGCTTTTTTGTGCTTTTGCCTTTTCCGAAAGCTAAAGGAAAATGGAGTCTGGCTTCCCAGCATGCACTTGGTTTGAAAGTGTGGGCTGATAGATAAATGGGTGGGATCAGCTTCAAACTATACTTGGGGCATATTTGTCTCTCCGGCCACTAGATGGGGCTAGAGGGCAACCGACTACGATCGGCGGTTTTGTGGAGTGTGATTCAATGGGTTGAGTTCCCACAGCACAATAAACCACAAATCTTGGCTTATTCCCCGCAGAGCTACAATACACTACGTCCAAAACAGAAACGACAGCGGATTATGGTTTAGAGTCAAGTGAGGGCTCTCCGAATTGGCAGCTTTAAGACTGCTGGACTTCAATTGGCAGTTTGTGGGGTGTGATTCAGCGGGTGGAGTTCCCTCAGCACAATAAACCCCGAATCTTGGTTTATTCCCAGCAGGGCTATAATACACTATGCCCCAAACAGAGAAACTATAGGACATTATGGTTTACTTAGGGTCGAGTGAAGGCTTTCCAAATTGGCAACTTTTAAGACTGCTGGATTTCAGTCGGCGGTTTGTGGGGTGTGATTAAATAAGTGGAGTTCCCACATCACAGGAAACCACAAATCTTGGCTTATTCCCAACAGAGCTCAGGACAAAACTTTGAAGACTGCTGCACTGCAATCGGCAGTTTGTGGAGTGCGATTCAATGGGTGGAGTTCCCCCAGTGCAATAAACCACAAATCTTGGCTTATTCCCAGCAGAGCTATGATTACACCATGCCCAAAACAGAGAATACAGCAGATTATGGTTTAGGGTCACGTGAGAATCTAGAGCAGTGAATCTCCAATCTTGACAAGATTAAGACGGGTGGACTTCAACTCCCAGAATTCCCCAGCCACCTAGCTGGGGAATTCTGGGAGTTGAAGTCCACCCGTCTTAACCTTCCCAAGTTTGGAGGCACCTGCCCTATAGGATCTGCCATCAAACCTTCCTTCTCCCTCCCCCCCAACAGGTGATTGACATGCTGGCTCTGTACCTGCCCCCCGAAAAGCTTTTCCCCCAGCTGGTGAGTAGGAACATTTTTTTGGGACGGTGGGTTTCAAAATGACGACAAAGGGGGCCAGCCAGGCCTTAATAGCACTCCTGTCGGTTTGCCCCCCCCCCTCCTCCAGACCCCTCTAATGGAACCGGCGCTTTTGAGCCCCAACCCTTACCACCGGAAGGCCGGCCTCATGTGTTTGGCGGTGCTGGCCGAAGGCTGCGGAGATCACATCCGTAACAAGTACGTAACCCGGTCGGTTTGCGATCAGGCCCTGTGTTCCAATCACAGGCAGAGTGTTGTGGCTCCGTTGTTTGAGCCTGGGCTATCGACAGATGCAGACTCTGAGAGTGAGGAAGAGGAGTTGGCAAGGCCTCCCTCTCCAGGACCCTCCTCTCTGGCAATGCCTCCGGAGGACACCGAAGGCCAAATAATAGGCTCAGAGCCAAGCACGTCCCCGCAGCCACAGGTGGACAGCGACGAAGGAGATAAGTGCTGGCTGGACCCTCGCCAGAGGCGCAGGGAGAAGCGTGCGCAGCAGAGGGGAAGGCATGCCAGAGATTAGCTGAGTCACTGGACCACACCCCACAGGGTATAAATATGGGTGTGGTGGCCGGTTCAGTTTGTGACGAGCAAAAACTAGAAATAATCCATGATCTCTGCGTTACTGGACTTTGCCTGCTTTATCAGACTGCATTTGGATTAATCCTTGTATTGTTGAAAACTCTGCCTGTTTTATCGGAATGCTAGCAGTCTAATCTTTGTTTTGTGTGAGTAAAGTCTGAATTGGCAGCTAGCCACTGGGTTGCTGCCAGCTTTATTTTCAAAGAATTTTGTGGTGTGGCTTATTAACTCCGGGCCGTCTGTGGGGGTGCGTGAGTGGAACGGGGACAGAACACAGTCCTCGACTTAACGGCTATAAGGGAGATCACAGCCGTAAATCGTAACCCCAACCCGATTTTGGCTCGGGGGTTCTCTTGAGATGCTCTGGTCTCCTTCATATATGTCCATCTCTCCACAGACATCTTCAGCCCATGCTCCAGGTGGTGTGCCGAGCATTGACGGACGACAGCCAGGTAGTACGCAATGCGGCACTGTTCGCCTTGGGCCAGTTCTCCGAGAATCTGCAGGTGAGTCGAAAGGAGAAAGCAGTTTATCATTTGAATAATGACTACTTATTAAATTAAAAGTTAAGCTATTATTAAATATCCATGGAGATTTTCGGTCATCCAGGTGGTCTAGAGGTAGAGCTCTTGCCTTCATAATCAGGAGACTATGAGTTCGATCCTAGGTAGAGACGGATATTTCTCTCTCTCTCTCACTGAGTACATTGAGACTATATCTGCTGCGAACTCCGCATTGGTGACAGGAAAGGCATCCGGCCAGTAAACACTCGGCTCCGTTTGGTTGCTCAGACTCCACCCCGCAAGGGATTACGGAGTCATTAAACAAACAAACAAACAAACAAAATTTCTCAGTCATCATCCAGGTCATGGTTGTCCCAAAGATGCTTTTTTCAAGAGGCATCTGGTTTTTCCTTGAAGACATTTTGCTTCTCCTCCAAGAAGCTTCTTCAGCTCTGACTGGATGATGGAGGACGGAAGGATTTAATACTCCTTGGAGACAGCTGGTCATTTGCATCCTTTTTTAGAGAGTCGTTGAGGCGGTCTATGCAGTCCAATGCAGGGAGCCGTGTGCAGATCTGGACATTGGGGAAACAAAACAACCACTTCACAACCGCAGGGCACGACATAGAAGAAACCCATCAGGACTTATTTCAGCCGTCCATCTGCATTTAAAAGACAAAGGCCACTCTTTCCTCACAATCGTTCCTCACAATCCAGTCAGAGCTGAAGAAGCTTCTTGGATGAGAAGCGAAACGTCTTCAAAGAAAAACCAGAAAGTCCAGTTTGCCTCTTGAAAAAAACCACTTTTGGGACTAGTATTAAATAATGTTTCTCTTTATGCTCTCCAAGTTCGAAGCTCCCGTTTGCAGGCAGATGCATCCTGTGCTTCACGTCTCCCTGCAATCCAAAGTTTGAATCCCGTTATTAAGAAAGAAAAATTTTACCTCAGTCGCAAAACCAATCCGTTGTGTTTTTATTTAATATATTTATCTCTCAGATTTCAGGGCTGCCTGATTCCAAAAATGGACTTTTGGTGGCTTCAAAAATTTTTTAAAACCCCCACACGGGTCATCCTCGACTTGAAACATTCATTTAATGACCGAAGTTACGACAGCCCTGAAAAAAGTGATAACCAGTCCTCGCAAATAATTAAATTAAATTAAAAGATTAAATTACATTATTAAATTTCATCAAGTTATTAAATTTAATTAAATTAAATTAAGAAAATTCACCTCAGTCCCAAAACCAATTCATGGTCTTTTTACTTAATTTATTTAATTTATTTATTTATTTAATATATTTATTTCTCAGATTTCAGGGCTGCCTGATTCCAAAAATAGACTTTTTGTTGGCTTCACATTTTTTAAAAATGAAAAAAATCCACACAGGTCATTATCGACTTGGAAACATTCATTTAATGACCGAAGTTACGACAGCCCTGAAAAAAGGGACGACCGGTCCTCGCACTTACGACCGGTGCAACGTCTTCACACTTTACAGGATCAAAATTTGGGTGAACGAGTTCCCGAGTTCCCAGTTTGTGATTCTGCGACCGCGGGAAAGCTGCGACGGTCATAAAACCGAGGACCGGTCTTCAGTCCCTTTTTTTCGGCCCTGTAATTTCAAACGGCCGTTAAAGGAAGGACTGTTAAAGCGAGGACTGCTCGCCCTATAAAATCCATGCTTTAGTTTTTATCGAGTTGCTAAATTTTGTCCTCTTTTTTTTTTTTAATCTTTCCTAACCGTAGCCGGACATCGCTCGTTTTTCGGACGAAATTATGCCCCTCCTGCTGCGCTACCTGGAGGGGGTCCAGCTGGCCCACACCACCCACCTGGCCAAGGCCTACTACGCTCTGGAGAACTTTGTGGAGAATCTGGGTGAGACTCCTGAAACCTAATTTTCCAAATAAATCCATTTTCTGACCTGCATAAGTAATCCTCAACTTACGACCATCATTGAGCCTGGAATTGTGGTCATAAAGTGAGTGTGTGACCAATCCGATTTTATGACACTTTTTTTTTTTTGCAATGGTCATTAAGCGAACGGTCGTACATTGAGAACCACCTAAAAGGTGTGTTCTTCTGCTGCAGGAAATTTAAGAGGGGAGGACTTCAACTCCCAGAATTCTTTTATGCGGACTAGGGAATTCTGGGAGTTGAAGTCCGCCTCTCTTAAAGTGACCCAGGTCGAGAAACACAATAAAATGTAGCTTTGGTAGCTGTGTCTCTGAACTGTACAGGTGGTCCTCGGCTTAATGACCACGACTGAGCCCAGAATTTCGGTTGCTAAGGGAGAAATTTGCCCCATTTTACGACTCTTCTGGCCGCGTTGGTGAAGTGAAACGCTGCAGTTTGTTAAATTAGTCCCATGGTCCTTAAGTGAATCTGGCTTCCCTGTTGACTTTGCTTGTCAGAAGGGGGAATCATGTGACCCCGGGACACTGCGACCGTCGTAAATGTGAGCCCGTTGCCAAGCATCCGAATGTAAATCACGTGACTCTGGGAATGCTTCAGACGGTCATTAAGTGTGAAAAACGGTCATAAAGTCCCTTTTTTCAGTGCCATTGTAACTTCAAACGGTCACTAAACGGAACGGTTGTAAGTCCAGGACTACCTGTATTTTGACATGATAGCTGAATTATTAACAAATTTCTCTCTGCTCCCAACAGAAGACAAGATTGCGCCCTACTTGCCAGCTCTGATGGAGAGGATGCTCGACACCTTGACCTCCTCCGGAACTCCCCGCACCAAGGAGCTGGCAGTTAGCGCCATCGGAGCCATTGGTAGGCCGATCTCCTGACACACACAGACCCAAATGCGCATACACCCTGAGAGAGGAACTGGCCCACCTTTACGCCTGAGGTGGAACTAGAACTCACCGTCTCCTGGTGATTGGCCCAAAGTCACCCAGCCGGCTTTCGTGCCTAAGGCAGGACTAGAATTCCCTGTCTCCTGGTGATTGGCCCAAAGTCACTTTTGTGCCTAAGGCGGGACTAGAACTCGCCGTCTCCTGGTGATTGGCCCAAAGTCACTTTTGTGCCTAAAACGGGACTAGAACTCCCCGTCTCCTGGTGATTGGCCCAAAGTCGCTTTCGTGCCTAAGGCGGGACTAGAACTCCCCGTCTCCTGGTGGTTGGCCCAAAGTCAGTTTCGTGCCTAAGACGGGACTAGAATTCCCCGTCTCCTGGTGATTGGCCCAAAGTCACTTTCGTGTCTAAGGCGGGACTAGAACTCCCCATCTCCTGTTGATTGGCCCAAAGTCATTTTCATGCCTAAGACGGGACTAGAACTCCCCGTTTCCTGGTAATTGGCCCAAAGTCACTTTTGTGCCTAAGTTGAAACAAGAACTCCCCGTCTCCTGGTGATTGGCCCAAAGTTGCTTTCATGCCTAAGACGGGACTAGAACTCCCCGTCTCCTGGTGATTGGCCCAAAGTCACATTAAGGCGGAACTAGAACTCCCCATCTCTTGGTGATTGGCCCCAAGTCACCCAGCCGGCTGTCCTGCCTAAGGCGAGTCTAGAACTCCCAGTCCCCCAGTTTCTAGCTCTGTGCCTTCCTCACTAGGCCAAACTGGCTCACAGATCTGTCTATATCAAGGCAGGATGCACGCCCCAGATTCCTTAGATCCTTTCCGGTGGAATCCGTCCCCTGCTGATCCTCATCCCTTGTGATCTCCAGCCCAGGCTGCCAAGGAATCTCTCCTGCCGTATTTCCAAGCCATCATGGAGCACCTGACCAGTTACATGCTGACCACGCGGGAAGAACTCAGGCCCGTCCAGATACAATCTGTCGGTATGGAAAAACGTTCACAACCCTTACGGCCGTCGTTAAAATGAAAAGCATCGGGTACCCGGCCTTTTGGCTTATAAGATTTCCAAAATAACTTAAACTTTTTTTTAAAAAGCCCATTTAAGGTCTTCATCGTGCAACTGGAAAAATATTTATGATGAAATAAGAGAAAATACTTGTAGCTCTGGTTTTAGATTTTGGCAGTGGGTTGCTCTCCAAGCTTGGTTCAATTTAATTTTTGAACGTCTCGTTACCACGCTAGGTTACATCATTAGGAATTTTTTTTGTCCTATTTCTCATTAGCTTATATATATATATATATATATATATAACATCATTAACTGGATTTTCTTGTCCTGGTCCTGTTTACCAACACACACACAAACACACACACACGTAGGTCTTTGGTTATTCGGGTTTTCTCCCGCGTAAAATTGGAAGTGTCTTGGCGACGTTTCGACGAAGTCTCATTCGTCATCTTCAGGCTGGTGTTTTCGGCTTCGTGCTTCTAGGAGCAATGTGTGATCGCAGCTGTTTCTTCCTTTTAACTGCCAGTGAAGAAACAGCTGCGATCACACATTGCTCCTAGAAGCACGAAGCCGAAAACACCAGCCTGAAGATGACGAATGAGACTTCGTCGAAACGTCACCAAGACACTTCCAATTTTACGTGGGAGAAAACCCGAATAACCAAAGACCTACATACAAACACCCGCGAAAACCTCAGAAAACACACACACACACACACACACAAATGTTGGTAAAGAGGACCAGGACAAGAAACTCCAGTTAATGTTATTTAGTCAGCTAATGAAACGTTCAAAAATTAAATTGAAACAAGCTTAGAGAACAAACCACTGCCAAAAAAGTAAAATAAAGATTTATTATATTATTTATTAAATAGTTTTATGTGTCCACCCAACTCACAGTCCGTCTGGGCAGCGTACAACATTTAAAAACAATAGAAAAACCCCAGAATTCCCCATCAAAAAGTGACCGTTTGAAGTTCAAAAAAGAAAATATGACAGGATTGTGTTTCACACTTACGACCGTTGCATTTTATGACAGTTGCAGTGTCCCGGGGTCACATAATCCGACAAAGCAAAGTCAACGGGGAAGCCAGGTTCACTTAACAGCCATGTTGCTAACTGAGCCACGGCAGGGATTCACTTAACAACTGTGGTGAGAAAGGTCGTAAAATGAGTCAAAACGCACTTAACAACTGTCTGGCTTAACAAGAGAAATTTTGAGCCCAATTGTAGTCCTTAAGTCGAGGGCTACCTGTCTATACAGATAGTCCTCAAGTTACGGCCATAATGGAACCCGCCCATTATGTGACCGGCCCAATAATACACCCTTTTTTGCAGTGGTCACTCAGGGAAAGCAGCCGTTGTTAAGCGAACAGCGTTCGGCTTGTTGGCTGGGGAATTCTGGGAGATGAAGTCCACACGGCACAAAATGGCCGCAGCCGAGAAATTTCTGATTTATCCACGCCTCCCTGTTCCGTTTCGCAGAGACAATGGCTATCCTTGCCAACGTCCTGGATAACGACATCTTCCGGCCGCTTTCCGAGAAGTGTTGCCAGCTTGGACTGGACCTCTGCGACAGAGTGGATGACCCAGACTTGCGACGATGCACGTAAGTCTGTCAGGGCCGTCCCCGTCACCTGGTGGTGACTTTTCCCCTCTCGTCTCGGGTTCCTTTTAAACCCCAGCCTACCGTATACGGGTGAATTTTCAGTGATGGGAAATTGTCACCATGTTTGAAGGTGCCTTCTGGGCACCCTGAGAATATATCTGCTGAACAAAACTCCTCATTGGTGACAGGAAAGGCATCTGGCCATTAAAAAACACTCTGCTGGCTCCATTCAGTTGCCCAGACTCCACTCCGCAAGGGATTATGGGCTTGTTAAAAGGACTCTTTCTCCTCACAAATCTGGGTTGTAAGTAGCTTTGTGGGATCCGCTGTAACTTTGAACGGTCACTAAGCGATCGGTCGTAAGTGGAGGTCGTTAAGTGAATCAGACTGTCATTAAGCAAATTCAGCGTCCCCCTTGAGGCTGGAAAGGTTGCGAATGGTGATCACATGACCCCAGGACCTTTGTCCGCTGCGGGGGTGGGAGAATGTTCTCAGTGTACAGGTAGTCCTCGACTTACGGCCACAATCGAGGTCAAACATTCCATCGCTAAGCGAGACATCCGTGAAGTAAATTTTTGCCCTGTTTTACAATCTTCCTCACTACCGTTGTTGAGCGAATCACTGCGGTGGTTAAGCAAGTTAACATGGTTGTTAAGTGAATCTGGCTTCGTGAGAAGGTCGCAAAGGGGGATCACATGACCCTTCCCCCCGGAATACTGCGACCGTCATAAATACGAGTCGGTCAGAATTTCGATCACGTGACCACGGGGGGGGGAGATGCTGCTGACAGCAGAAGCGTGAAAAACAGTCACGTCACTTTTTAAAGTGCCGTCGGAACTTCGAATAGTCACTAAACAGATCATCGTAAGTCGAGGACTACCTGTAATGTTAATTTTTTTGGGGTTGCCAATGCCCAAAACGAGCCTTTTTTTTTAAGCCAGGATCTTCTGCCGCCTTTTAGGTACAGCCTTTTCAGCTCTCTCGCGAACGTCATGGGGGATTCGATCACCCCGTACCTGCCTCGGATAACGACGCTTCTGATTTATTCCCTCAAATCCACCGAGGGCATCAAGGTGAGACGGCGCCCCCCCCTCACCCCCGCCGTGCAGGGCTGGGGGATTCTGGGAGTTGAAGTCCAACCGGTCTTCCAATTAGTCTTTCGAATCGCACTTGAGGTTCAGGGAGCAGTCTTCTTCTTTTTTTTTTTTCCAACAAAAGTTTTAATTTTTTTATGTTCAAATAACCAAACAATACAAAATGAATTATTATACATCATTTCCCCCCCAACCCTCCCTCCCCAACTCCCCCCACTCGACTTCCCAGAGCAAAACCAGAATATAGCATTTAATAAACATAAGCTAAAATATACTAACTACTCCAGGATTCAAAACTCTCTCACACTCGTTCACTCCCCCTTTAAAAATTCTACTTCAACCTTCCTTTTATAAATTCTCCTATCACATTTCACATTTATAAAGAAAAAAAATCACTATAATCTTAATTTAAGCATTTTAAAATCTCTCAATACATTAAGAGAACATTCTCCAAAATATGACCTTCAAAACTTTCAAGAAGTGATCCATCAATTTTTAAATTAGCCATCTTTAAACTTCAATACTTTAAAACTACGATAAAGTTCAAAAAGTTATCCAACTTTAGTTAAACCTTTTAACACCATAAAAGAATCTCCCAAATATCACCGATCTTTCTTTCTTTCTATATTTTTTCCCCTGCTTCATACATTAAGAAAACATTCTCTAAAATATAAGTTTCAAAACTTTCAAGAAGTTATCCATCAATTTTTAAGTTAGCCATCTTTAAACTTCAATACTTTAAAACTACGATAAAGTTCAAAAAGTTATCCAAATTTAGTTAAACCTTTTAACACCATAAAAGATATAACCAGTCTTTCTTTCTTTTTATATTTTTTCCAGTCCTTCATCAATAATACTTTCTTCTTCAGGATTACTTCTCCCCCTGCTTTTATTTTCAAGAATTTTTTGGTTTGAAATTGTAATTGATGTGTCTTTGGAATTCGTTCTCTTCTTGTTTCCTTTAAATTTCCTTTAAATTTCTTTAAATTTAAATTCCTTTAAATTTCGACTCCTGCATTTGTAGTCAATCAGTTCGTTCCTTAAATATCGATTCTTGTCTGTAGAGCCAAAACTTGTCAAAATATTTATCAACCTGCAGTAAAGAATGGGAGGGAGCAGTCTTCGGAGCGCTGATGATGTTACCTAGTTGGGTCATAAGACGTCCGCGAGAAAACCAGCTCAGAGAACACCAAGGACCCCACAGTTCCCCCTCCTCCATTCTGCAAACCTTACTCCCTTGTTGCACTGATATTGTTACCTAGTTGGGTCGTGAGACGTCGCGTTGGCGAGAAAACCAGCTCAGGGAGCACCAAGGACCCCACAGTTCTCCTCTTCCATTGTGTAAACCCTTACTCCCTCGTAGCACTGATATTGTTACCTAGTTGGGTCATTAGATGTCTGTGAGAAAACCAGCTCGGAGAGCACCAAGGTTGCCCACGGTCCTCCTCCAGTCTTCAAACCCTAGTCCCTCGGAGTACTGATATTGTTATCTAATTGGGTCTTGAAACGTCCAAATCGGCTCAGAGAGCACCAAGCGCACACAATTTTACTCCGCAAACCTTTGTAGCACTGATATTGTTACCTAGTTGGGTCACGAGACGTCCATGACAAAACAAACCAACTCATGAGAGCACCAAGGACCCAACAGTCGTCCTCTTCCTCCTCCATTCGGTAATCCCTCATAGCACTGATATTGTTACCTAGTTGGGTCATGAGACATCTGCGAGAAAATCAGCTTGGAGAGCAGCAAGGACTCCACAGTTTTCCTCCTCCTCCTCCTCCTCCTCCACTCCACAAACCCTACTCCCTCGTAGCACTGATATTGTTACCTAGTTGGGTCATGAGACGTCCGCGAGAAACCAAATCAGCTCAGAGAGCACCAAGAACCCCACAGTCCTCCTCTTCCTCCTCCATTCCGCAAACCCCCATAGCACTGATATTGTTACCGAGTTGGTTTCACGAGACGTCCGCGAGAAAACAAACCAGCTTAGAGACACACACACACACCCAAGGACCCCGCGATTCAACCCTAAGATACAAATATTCCCTTCTACCCATTGTTTTCATTCTCATTCTGCTTCTAAGTCGCCCAGATTTCCTACATTTGCTACACAATCTTCCTTTTTGTTTTCGTTTTTTTTTTTAAGCTCGGGTTTTCACTTCTGTCCGCAGGGGAACTGAAATCTTAAGTCTCGGGATCAGTGGTGGGATCCTACCGGTTTAACAACGAAAAATCACCTTCCGCGTTAGTGCTAGGGAAGTGATGGCTAACCTTTTTGCCATTGCGGGGGGCTGCGCGTGCATGTCCCCACACCCATAATTCAATGCGCCCCGCCCCCTCCCCCATGCATGCCCACGTGACACCCCCCGCGCTTCCCCCGCTTTTGGCACGCAATGGCATGATGGGCCCTGTAAGCCCATTTTTCCCACTCCCCAGGCTCCTGTTCTGTCCCCGTCTCACACACGCACACAAACAGACAGCCGGGGGTTAAATAAACTGGCAGACAACCAATTCTTCCGATAAGACTCTTGGCAGCAACCCAGTAGCTGCTTGCCAAGAACTTTTACTCAATAAACAAAATACCCACAGTCAAGAATTGTCCAGTTCGTAAAATAAATCCAAGGCCGATAATGTTGTTTCCAAAGATGCAATGTGACTCGATAGTAGTTAGTTTTGTCCGTCACAGAGTCTGAATGGCCACCTCACCCCCTTTTATATCCTGTGGGGTGTGTTCCAGTGACTCAGCCTAATCTTGGGCACGCCTTTTCTTCTGTTGCGCGCACTTATCTCTGCGACGCTGCCGAGGATCCAGCCAAGACTCATTACCCTCATCACTGTCCACCTGTGGCTGCGTAGACGTGCTTGGCCCTGGCTCTATCTCTTGCCCTTCGGCGGACACCGAAGGCATTGCCAGAGAGGAGGGTCCTGGAGAAGGAGGCCTTGCCAACTCCTCTCCTTCACTCTTGGAGTCCTCTCCTGCCGAGGACACAGGCTCAGGTAACGGAGCCACAACAGCTCCAGAGGCTTTCTAGGAGCCTGGGGAGGGTGAAAACGGCCTTCCCCACCACCCCGGAAGGCCTCCAGAGGCTGGAAATGGCCCATTTCCTGACTTCCAGTGGGCCCAGAAGGCCCAAAAATCAGCTGGCTGGCATGTGCATGCGTGCTGGAGCTGAGCTAGGGCAACGCTAACGTGGCCACTGATATGGCTCCGTGTGCCACAGGTGGCACGAGTGCTATAGGTTCGCCATCACGGCGCTAGGGAATTAAAACAGCTGAGGGGCGGCAATCCGCTCTGCCGCGCTAATCAGCTGCGAAGATATAGGTAAGTAAAGCACAGGGCGGGCAGGCAGGCAGACTCAGCTGATCGTCGCAGCGAACCGGTTTGCTCCCAGCTGATCGTCGGAGCTACCAAACCGGTCCGAACCGGTAGAATCCCACCCCTTCTTGGGATTAATTTTAGCCAGGAAAGATTTCAAACCTGATTCGATTCCCAAACTCACCGAGGGGCTTCATGGATATACATCGATTCGGGATTCTAACCCACTGGGCTGCTTTGATATTTGACGAAGATAGTGGATCGTCGCTAACCAAAGTCGCTATTGTTTGTTTTGTTTTTTCTCGTAGCCCCCTCTCAATTCGGGAAACTCCTTCCTGTTATTTGACGACGAGGAAGAGGAAGCAGAGGTGGAAGGGGAAGAAACTCTTACCGACGAGGAAGATGAAGAAGACTCGGATGCCTTGGGGTAATTTTCTTCATCCCGGGATGAGGGTTTATTGGGGTCCCATATTTGTTTCGTCCCACAAAAATTGGTTTTGTCCCTCAAATTTGTTTCGTCCTCTGAAAAAAAAGCTGCGCCTTTTTTCGTGGGACGGACAGATGCAGGATAAGGGCACGAGTGCGAGTTTCGTTACCTTCCTTCCCGGTTTCTGAGCTTGTACTGATACTCCTCAACTTAACAACGGTTCCTTTAGTGACCGTTCAAAGTTAACGACGGGGTTGAAAAAAGTGAAATATGAGCATTTTTCACACTTTAATGGCCTTTTGCGGGGATCCCCATGGTCCCAAGATCCAAATTCAGACGCTTTGCCAGCAACCGACTCGTCTTTATGACGGTTGCGTGATCCCCCCCTTTTTCGACCTGACGAGCCAAATCGGTGGGGAAGCCAGATTCACTTCACAACCGTGTTGTTCATTTAACAGCGGCAGCGATTCGCTTAGCAACCTCGGCAAGAAAGGTCGTAAAACGGGGGATCAAACTCCCTTAACCAGGGTCACACTTAACCACCAAAATGTCGGGCTCAGTGGTGGTTGTGTGTCAGGGCATTTATTAATCCCATGTTTGGTTCTGGGACTAATTACCCTGGTTTAGATTAGAGGAGATGAATCGAGGCTTATTCCAAGTTGCAATATTCTGAAAAGAAACGCGAGAAAGGTTTCTAATAAAACTCATTTATTTGTTATAAAGAAAATAAAACACCTCACTAACTAAGAAAAGTTAATTGTTACATTTTGGCAAGCGAGGTCTCCTGCCGGTCCAAGACGGACCTCTCTGGCAGGAGAACAAAGGAAAGAGTGTGAAGGAATGTGGGTGGATGGACATGCGTAGTAGCTTTTGATAACAATTCTTGGCAAGGTACGGAAAGTCAGATAGTCCAGAAATAATGAGCTCAGCTGGTAAATAAAATAACGCAGTGACATTGTGAAGTCGAGGACGGCCTGTCCCTGGGCGCTATCTTCCTGTTCGGAAAAATGTCCTCAGCATTCACGTGGACTAGAAACATGAAAGTGTTCATGTGGACTAGAAACTTCCATTTGAGGTCGGGGTTTCGCGGTGTCTGCTATTTTAAGGTGAGTGGGCTTCAGCTTTTCTTCTGCCCCCCCTAGGATGTGCGTTCGAAGTGTCTTTATGGATGAGAAGGAAGACGCCTGCATAGCCCTGGGAGAAATCGCCGCCAGCATCTGGTAACTCAGATCTCTGCGGGTTTTCCTAAATTCTCTATATTTATTTATTTATTTTGTTATGTGTTATTAAGCCACCTTTATAAATAACTCAAGGGGCGAGCATATATAATGCTCCTTGCTCCTCCTATTTTTTTTTTTCCACACAACAACAACCCTGTGAGGCAGGCTGGGCTGAGAGAGATCGATTGGCCCAAAGTCATCCGACCGGCTTTCATGCCTAAGGTGGTACTAGAATTCCCCGTCTCCTGGTGATTGGCCCAAAGTCACCCAGCTGGCTTTCATGCCTAAAGCGGGACTAGAATTCCACGTCTCCTGGTAATTGGCTCAAAGTCACCCAGCTGCCTTTCATGCCTAAGGCGGGACTAGAATTCCCAGTCTCCTGGTGATTGGCCCAAAGTCACCCAGCCAGCTTTCATGCCTAAGGTGGGACTAGAATTCCCTATCTCCTGGTGATTGGCTCAAAGTCAGCCAGCTGCCTTTCATGCCTAAGGTGGGACTAGAATTCCCTATCTCCTGGTGATTGGCTCAAAGTTACCCAGCTGCCTTTCATGCCTAATTCCACGGGACTAGAATTCCACGACTCGTGGTGATTGGCTCAAAGTCACCCAATCAGCTTTCATGTCTAAGGCAGGACTAGAATTCTCCGTCTCCTGGTGATTGGAACCAAGCAGTATCTGGGGAGAGCAACTTGGAAAAAACCTGTTTTGCTCCAGAAATTCTTCATTTTTCCTTTGTTCCTTCCTTCCTTCCCTCCCTCCTTCCTTTCTCTTTTTCTTTTCCTCAGTATGCCCTTCCTGCCTTACATCGAGACCTCGTTCCAGGAAGTGTCCCAGTTACTGCCGGTAAGGCCGGGCCGTGACCCGGGAGGAGGGTTATCGCTTGCAGGAAAAAAATTTTTTTGAGGGGTGGTCTTTGGAAAGACCATCACTCAAGAAAAGCTGAATGAGACTGAACCGCCTCGAATCATTGTATGTTTTACAAGTAGTCCTCGACTTACGACCGTCCGCTTAGCAACCGTTTGGAGCGGCGATGGAAAAAAAGAACTTATGACCTGGGTTTTGACATTTTGACAGTCGGGCCCCCTCCATGGTCATGTGAGCAAAGCTTGTAGGTGCAGCCAAACGGACGCATTTAGGGTCATTTGCAGCGTCTCGCTGTCATGTGACTCAGTGTTATGACTGTTTTGCTAGAAAACCGCACCTTGGTTCACTTAATGACTGCTGCATTTGTTTTAACAACCACCTCGAAAAACGTTTTGATGTCAGGTCGGTCCTGTGACCAACCCATTTTACAACCGTTATGTCATTAGACCCTAATGGCCAGGGTTCCGTTTACGGTCATATGTCAAGGATTTCCTGTATAGATAATCCTCAACTTACCAACCATTCATTCAGTGACCAAAGTTACAACTGCGCTGGAAAAAAAAAACCCTGATTTATGACTGGTTTTCATACTTACGACCGTGGGAACATCCCCAGGGTCCCATGATCAAAATTTGCCCATTTACCATGGTTACACACCACGGGATCATGGGATCCCTTTTGGCGATCTTCCCAGCCGGCTTCTGAGAAGCCGAGCCAATGGGGGAGGAAAGCCAGATTGGCTCACTGACCCTGTCATTCGTTTAACCACCGCCGCAATCCGCTTAACGACCGTGGCAAAAAGGTTATAAACTGGGACGCAGCTCATTGAACGGGTGCTTTGCTTAGCCACGAAAACGTTGGCCTCAATTTGCCGTCTTAAGCGAACGACTGCTTGTACAGGTCCAGAAGGCGAGCGGCGACACGACCCATTTTACGACGGTCCGTGACATGCCACCCGAAACGAGCAGACTCTATTCTTGGTCGTACGTCAAGGACTGTCTGTATAGTTCTAATCATCATCATCATCTTTTAATGACCATAATCCCTTGCGGGGTGGAATCTGGGCAACTGAATGGAGCTGAGTATTTACTGGCCGGATGCCTTTCCTGTTGCCAGGGCGGAGTTTTGTTCGGCAGATAAATTCTCATCGTGCCCAGAGAGAGAAATATCTGCCTCTACTTAGGATCGAACTCGCGGCCTCCTGATTGTGAGGCGAGAGCTCACAAATTGCAGCATCCTACATTGGGGAGGGGGGGGGTCTTCTGATCTCTCATGGGGGGGGTGTCTGCTCCTTTTTTTTAGTGCCCCCACATTCGGGTACGGAAAGCTGCGTTCGAAGCCCTGGGACAGTTCATCGTTTCGCTGCATCGGGTGTGCGAGCAGGAGCCGTCCGAAACTCACGTGGCGGGTGAGTGGGTTGCCGGGAGGGGGGAGGGGGTGTTGAGAGGGCCCCCCCCCAAAAAAAACCTGCCAATGGGGTGTCCCGGGAGGAAGATGGCGGCATTTGGCTATCCGGAAGGGCATCGCTCATCAGGTTGTTCCTGATGACAGACAGGTCAGGGGTCTTAAAAGGTTGCGTTATTCACTCCTTTGCTTGTTTTCCTCCCTCTCTCCCTTTCTCCCTCCTGTCTTCCCTTCCTTCCCTCCTTCCTCTTTCCCTTTCCTCCCTCTCCTCTTGTTCCCTCTCTCCCTTCTCTCTCCCTTCCTTTCTCTCACCCTCCCTCCCTCCTTTCCTTTTTCCTTCCTTCCTTCCTCCATCCTTCCTCCTTTTCTCTTTTCTGTCTTTTTTCCTCTCCTTCCTTCCTTTTTCCTCCCTCCTTCTTCTCTTTCCTCCCTCCTTCTACTTCCCTTCCCTCTCTCTCTCTTTGCTTTCTCCCGCCCCTCCTTCCCTTTCCTCTCCCTTCCTTTTCCTCCCCTTTTTCCTCCCTCCCTCCCTCCTTCTTCTCTTCCCTCCATCCTTCGCTCCCTCCCTCTCATTCCCACCTTCCTTCCTCCATCCTTCCTTCCTTTTCTTTTTCCTTATTCCTTCTCTCTCTCCTTCTTTCCTTTTTCCCCTCTTCTCTCTTCCTTCCCTCCCTCCCTCTCATTCCCACTTCCCTTACTCCATCCTTCTTTCTTTCTCCTTTTCCTTACTCTGTCTCTCTCTTTTCTTCTTTCTCATTCCCTCCCTCCTTCCCTTCCTTGTCCTTCTCCTTTCCTCCCTCCTTCCTTCCTCCCCTCTTCTCTCCTCCTTCCCTCTCTCCCTGTCATTCCTACCTCCCTTACTCCATCTTTTCTTCTCTTTTCCCTTAACTCTCTCTCTTCTTCTTCTTTCTCATTCCCATTTCCTTGCTTTTCTTCTTTCCTCCCTCCATCCTTCCTTCCCTTTCTTCCTTCTCATTCCCACCTCCCTCCCTTCCTCCATCCTTCCTTCTCTTTTTTCCATACTCCCTCTCTCCTTCCTTCCCTCCCTCTCTTCCTTCTCATACCCACTTCCCTCCCTCCTTCCTTCCTCCCCTCTTCTCTCCTTCCCTCCCTCCCTCTCCTTCCCACCTTCCTAACTCCCACCTTCCTTCCTTCTCTATTTTCCTTACTCCCCCCTCTCTCTTCTTCCTTCTCATTCCCACCTCCCTCCCTCCTTCCTCCCTCCCCTCTTATCTCCCCCTCCCCTCCCTCTCTCTCTCTCCTTCCCACCTCCCTTACTCTATCTTTCCATCCTTCTCTTTTTTCCTTCCTCCCTCTCTCTTCTTCCTTCTCATTCCCACCTCCCTCCCTCCTTCCTCCACTCTTATCTCCTCCTTCCCTCCTTCCCTCTCCTTCCCACCTCCCTTACTCTGTCCTTCCGTCCTCTTTTTTCCTTCCTCCCTCCCTCTCTCTCTCTTCTTCCTTCTCATTCCCACCTCCCTCCTTCCTTCCTTCCTCCCCTCTTATCTCCTCCTTCCCTCTCTCTCCTTCCCACCTCCCTTACTCTGTCCTTCCATCCTTCTCTTTTTTCCTCCCTCCCTCCCTCTCTCTCTCTTCTTCCTTCTCATTCCCACCTCCCTCCCTCCTCCCTTCCTCCCCTCTTTCCCTCTTTCCCTCCCTCCCAACAGCCTTTCAGAAGCTGGTCTCCACCCTGCTGCCCGTCTACCTGAAAGGAGCGCAGGAGGACCACGAGCGCGAGGTGGTCATGGCCGTCCTGGAGGTCCTGGCCAAAGTGGTGAAGGAGTGCAAGAGGGACGTCCTTCCGGAGCCGGCCCAGCTGATCGACCTCTGCCGGGTGGTGAGGGAGGTGCTCGAACAGAAAGTGAGCCTTCTTCCTCTTCCTCTTCCTCCCCCTCCCCTTCCTCTTCCTCCTCCGCTGCATTACACAAACTCCTCGACTTACGACCTTTCCTTGAGCTCAAGGTCACAACAGCACTGACAAAAAAAAGACACTTACAGCCCTTTTCACACTTAACGACCGTTTCAACCTCCCCGTGTTCCTGCAATCAAAATTCAGGCACTTGTCGGCCAACTCGGACTTATGGCCATGGCGTCCACGCCGTCGCCTTTTGCGACCTTCTGACGAGCAAAGTCAGTGGAGGGAGCCGGATTCGCTTAACGACCGCACGAGTCACTGAACGGCCGGGGCGATTCGCTGAACGACGCTGCCCAAAGTCCTAAAAAAAATGGGCCCAAACTCACTCAATTGGCCTCGCGTAGCAACAGAAATTTTGGGGTTCCCATTCTGGTCGTAAGTCCAGGACTCTTGTTTGTAGCCCTGGGCGCAGAGGGCAGTCCGTGAATTTCTCCCAGTCTAAACATCGGATCCAAACTCCGCGTAGCCGGTGGGCATCTTTGTGGGGAAACAAAACAGTCTGATTCAGTGTGTAAAAAAAAAATTGAATTTTCACTCTCCTTCCCCTCTGTAGGTAGCCTGTCAGGACAACGAGGAAGATGAAGATGATGACAATGACGAAGTAAGATTGGGAATCCATCCTCTCTGATCCCATCGAACGATGACGGTGTTCATTTAATGACCGCCGCGCTCATTTTGCAGCCACTGTCTTCTCTTAACGGCCAAACTGCAATATATATATATATATATATATATATATATATATATATATATATATATATATATATATATATATATATATATATATATATGTGTGTGTGTGTGTGTGTGTGTGTGTGTGTGTGTAATTTTAAGAAGATAGATAGGTAGATAAGTAGATAGATCAGAGATCTATATCTATATCTCTATCATCTCTATCTAGTCATTGGCATCCTTCAATCTCAAAAGACTATGGTATCGTGCTCTGGAAAGAGGTCCTAAAACAGCATCTAGTGTGACTAAAAAAATCTATATCTATCTATCTATCTACATATCTATATCTATGTCTCTCTATATATCTATCTACCATATATCTATCTATCTATCTATCTTACCTATCTATCTTACCTATCTATCTATCTATCTATCTATCTATCTATCTATCTATCTATCTATCTATCTATCTTATCTATCTATCTCTCTCTATCTCTCTATCTCTATCACTATCTCTCTCTCTATATATATATATCTATATACAGTATATCTATCTATATATATCAATCTATCTCTATCTCTATTTATATATCTATATCTATCTACCGTATCTCTTATCTATATCTGTTTATCTCTATCTCGATCTCTCGATCTCTCGATCTCTATCTATCTATCTATATCTATATATCAGTCTATCTCTATCTCTATCTCTATCTATCTATACCACTGTCTGTCTGTCTGTCTGTCTGTCTGTCTGTCTATCTATCTATCTATCTATCTATCTATCTATCTATCTATCTATCTACATATCTATATCTATGTCTCTCTCTATATCTATCTACCATCTATCTATCTATGTATCTATCTCTATCTCTATCTCTCTCTATATATATATCTATATACAGTATATCTATATCTATATATCAATCTATCTCTATATCTATCTACCGTATCTCTTATCTATATCTGTTTATCTCTGTCTATCTCGATCTCTCTAAATATCTCTATCTCTATTTATCTATCTATCTATCTCTCTATCTATCTATCTCTCTATCTCTATATATCAGTCTATATCTATCTCTATCACTATCTATCTATATCACTGTCTGTCTATCTTATCTATCTATATCACTCTATCTATATCACTGTCTGTCTGTCCATATCAATATCTATCTATATCCATCTATCTATGTCTATGTCTATGTCTATCTCAAGGACTCCCTGCAGTTTGGGGGTGGGGGAGCCTCCACTTTTTCCTACCTGAGGACAGTGCCCAGATCTTAGCCCACCGCTCTCGTCTCCGAAGGCGGCCGCCAAGGGGAAGGATGATGGGACGGGGGAGCCTCCATCTTTGTCCTCCGTCGGAGGTGAGGGAGAGATGGGATCCTGGGTTTGAGAGCCTCCATCTTGGGCCTCGGTCAGAGGTGAGGGAGAGGCAGGGTCCTGGGTTCGAAGAACGCCAAAACTTCACCCCTCCCTCTACCCCTGCTCCTCTCCCCAGCAGGCGGAATACGACTGCATGCTGATCGAGTACGCCGGGGAGTTGATCCCCATCCTCGCCGAAGCGACCGGAGGCGACGTCTTCGCTCCTTACTTTGCCGGCTTCTTGCCGCTACTCCTCAATAAGATGGTGAGCTTAGGGTTTTTTTTATTATTATTATTATTATTGTATTCAACCGGTTTGCTGCCCCGTCTTGGCGCGAGGCGACTTACAACGTTAAACTCAGTTTTTTTTTTTTGCGTCTTGGGCTGGTGGATTTGTGGCTCTTCCCTTTAGCTGTCCTTCCAGCAGGTGTGGCCGGAGAATTTGGTCTTTTGGTTTGTCTCAAGGAGGCCTTGCTTGTGTTTGTGCTTTGGGTTCACCCATTCCGCCCCAAAATTACTCTTTTGGGCGGGGCGGGGAGTCATTCTTGAAGGCCATCTTCAACTAATGGCAATTGGGGCCTTTCCTTCCCTCCCTCGCTTGTTCCCTTCCCTCCTTCCCCTTCTTCCCTCCCTCCCTCCCTTCCTCACTGCATTCCCTTCCTTCCTCCCCTTCCCCTTCTTCCTCCCTCCCTCCCTTTCTCTTACCTTCCTTTCCTTCTTTCCACCCTCCCTCCCCCCTCCCTCTTCCTCACTCCTTTCCCTCCCTTCCTCCCTTTTCTTCTATTCCTTCCTCCCTCCTTTCCTTCCACCTTCCCCACCCTCCTTTCCCTCCCTCTTCCTCACTTCTTCCCCTCCCTTCCTCCCTTCTTTTCCTTTCCTTCCTCCCTCCTTTCCTTTCTTCCACCTTCTCCTCCTTTCCCTCCTTCTTCCTCACTCCTTCCTCTCCCTTCCTCCCTTCTCTTCCTTTCCTCCCTCCCTCCTTTCCTTCCTTCTACCTTCCCCACCCTCCTTTCCCTCCCTCTTCCTCACTCCTTCCCCTCCCTTTCTCCCTTCTTTTCCTTTCCTTCCTCCCTCCTTTCCTTCCTTCCACCTTCCCCACCCTCCTTTCCCTCCCTCTTCCTCACTCCTTCCCCTCCCTTTCTCCCTTCTTTTCCTTTCCTTCCTCCCTCCTTTCCTTTCTTCCACCTTCCCCACCCTCCTTTCCCTCCCTCTTCCTCACTCCTTCCCCTCCCTTCCTCCCTTCTTTTCCTTTCCTTCCTTCCACCTTCCCCACCCTCCTTTCCCTCCCTCTTCCTCACTCCTTCCCCTCCCTTCCTCCCTTCTTTTTCTTTCCTTCCTCCCTCCTTTCCTTCCTTCCACCTTCCCCACCCTCCTTTCCCTCCCTCTTCCTCACTCCTTCCCCTCCCTTCCTCCCTTCTTTTCCTTTCCTTCCTCCCTCCTTTCCTTTCTTCCACCTTCTCCTCCTTTCCCTCCCTCTTCCTCACTCCTTCCCCTCCCTTCCTCCCTTCTTTTCCTTTCCTTCCTCCCTCCTTTCCTTTCTTCCACCTTCTCCTCCTTTCCCTCCCTCTTCCTCACTCCTTCATCTCCCTTCCTCCCTTCTCTTCCTTTCCTCCCTCCCTCCTTTCCTTTCTTCTACCTTCTCCTCCTTTCCCTCCTTCTTCCTCACTCCTTCCTCTCCCTTCCTCCCTTCTCTTCCTTTCCTCCCTCCCTCCTTTCCTTTCTTCCACCTTCCCCACCCTCCTTTCCCTCCCTCTTCCTCACTCCTTCCCCTCCCTTCCTCCCTTCTCTTCCTTTCCTCCCTCCCTCCTTTCCTTCCTTCCACCTTCCCCTCCCTCCTTTCCCTCCCTCTTCCTCACTCCTTCCCCTCCCTCCCTCCCTTCCCTTCCTTACTCCCTTTTTCTTCTTCCTTTCCTTCCACCTGCCACCCCCTCTTCCCCCCTCCCTCCTTTCCCTTCCTTCCTTCCTCCCTTCTCTTCTCTTCCCTTCCTAGTGTAAAAGAACCAAAGTCTTCAAAAGAATATTAACATTTCTGCTGCTTTGGAACCCCCAGCCGACCATCCTATCGCTGCCCCCTCCCTGCCTTCCTCTACTACGAGGTTTACTCCGAGCACTCATGCTCTGGCTTTGCTCCCCCTTCCTCGTGTCTCTGGAGATTCTCCGTCACCCAGGTCACGGATGTCCCAAAAATGCTTTTTTTTCCCCAAGAGGTTTACAACTCCGTCCTTTCGGCAGTTTCAAAAAAAAGTTCCTTACCCATTTGCACTCTGATTCAGAGGGAGGACACAGATAAGCGGCCTCAGTGACTCTCAGAGAGACTACTAACGACCAGATGACTGCAAAGGAATATAAATCCTTCCGTTCTCCACCATTTACTCAGAACTGAAGTAGCTTCTTGGATGAGGAGCGAAACGCCTTCAAGGAAAAACAAAGTCCAATTTGCCTTTGGGACTTCCGCATTCAGACCAAGAGCAAACTTCTCTCTCTCTCTCTCTCTCTCTCTCTCTCTCTCTCTCTCTCTCTCTCTCTCTCTCTCTCTCTCTCTCTCTCTCTGTCTCTCTGTCTGTCTCTCTCAACTCCTTCCTTCCTTTCTTCCCGTTCTCCTTTTGCAGAAACCTTCCTGTTCCACCGCAGACAAATCCTTCGCCGTGGGTGTCATTGCAGAAACGGTCCAGGGCCTGGGAGGGGCCTCCAGCTCTTTCGTACCCCACCTGCTGCCCTTGCTGATGGGGGCGGCCCGCGACGAGGACCAAGAAGTACGCAGCAATGCCGTCTTCGGGCTGGGCGTCCTGGCGGAGCACGGCAGGGAAGCCATGTATGAGTATCCTTGATCCCATCCGCACGGGGGGAGGGAGAGAGGGCTGAAATCATACGTGGGAATGGCCTTGGGGGACCGGGAAGAAGAGCCAGTTTACGAAACTATTAGATAAGAGCCGGCACAGCCCCGAGCTGCATAACGGAAAGAGGAAGAAACTCAAAACCCAACCTCTTCTATCATATCAGGGCTGTAAAAAGAGACGGTGGGAGATTCACACCGTTGAATTCTCCGAGATTCTATTAATTTATTTTGCATATACAGCTAGCCCTCGACTTAACGACGGTTCGTTTAGCGACCGTTCAAAGTCACAACGGCACTGGGGGGGGGAAAAGCGACTTAGTTTTCCACACTTAACGACCGTCGAGGCATTCCCGGCGGTCACGTGATTCGAAATTCAGACTCTCGGCCACCGACTCGTATTTACGACGGTTGCAAGCGTCCCCAGGGTCACGCGATCCCCTTTCGGACCAGCAAAGTCAACAGGGGGAAGCAAGGTTCACTTAACAATTGCCATGATTCACTTTGCGACGGCGGCAAGGAAGGTCGTTTGAACGGGGCAAAACTCACTTAATGACGGTCTCAGGCGACCGAAATTCTGGGCTGAGTTGTGATCGTATGTCGAGCTGTACAGTACATTGCCCCAGGAAGGAACAGAGTGTGTGTGCCTTTCTCTACACACACAACACAACACAACACAACACAACACATACACAATTTTTTTCCCCTTAACCTCTTTTGCCCTGGCCAGATACTATCCCAAAATTCTGGCGCTTTTATCCAATCTCATTACTCAAGAGCGAAACAACCGAGTAACTGACAACGTTTGCGGAGCCGTTGCAAGGATGCTAATGACCAATCCTGGAGGAATGCCCGTTGAACAGGTAAAACACAATTTTTGTGTGTCTGTGTGAGCGTGGAGGGAAGGTCCGCAGGGCTACCGCCATGGAGGAGGTATTTTTTCATCCTGGTTAGTAAGGTGGAATTAGCTATTTGGTTGGCTTGTTGTTTTATTTACTGTCTTCAATTTTTTTTTTTTAAATCCCGCCTTTATTACTTGATCAGTATCCCAAGGCGGAGAACGTACTTAATACTTAAGTACTTATACTTAATACTTAAGTATTAATACTTAATACTTCTTCCTCTTTTCCTCATCACCACCCTGTGAGGCGGGTTAGTTCTGAGAGAGAGGGATTGACTCAAAAGTCACTCAACCGGCCTTCAAGCCTAAGGCAGGACTAGAACTCACCATCTCCTGGTGATTGGCCCAAAGTCACCCAGCCGGCTTTCATGCCTAAGGCGGAACTAGAACTCACGGTCTCCTGGTGATTGGCCCAAAGTTACTCAGATGGCTTTCATGCCTAAGGCGGAACTAGAACTCACGGTCTCCTGATTATTGGCCCAAAGTCTCCCAGCTGGCTTTCATGCCTAAGGCGGAACTAGAACTCACGGTCTCCTGGTGATTGGCCCAAAGTCACTCAGATGGCTTCCGTGCCTGAGGTGGAACTAGAACTCCCAGGCGCCTGATGATTGGATCAAAGACACCCAGCCAGCTCTCATGCCTAAGGTGGAACTAGAATTCCCAGGCTTCTTATGATTGGATCAAAGACACTCAGCCAGCTCTCATGCCTAAGGTGGAACTAGAACTCCCAGGCTTCTTATGATTGGATCAAAGACATCCAGCCAGCTCTCATGCCTAAGGTGGAACTAGAACTCCCAGGCTTCTTATGATTGGATCAAAGACATCCAGCCAGCTCTCATGCCTAAGGTGGAACTAGAACTCCCAGGCGCCTGATGATTGGCCCAAGGACACCCAGCCAGCTCTTATGCCTAAAGTAGAACTAGAACTCCCATCCTGATGATTGGCCCAAGGACACCCAGCCAGCTCTTATGCCTAAAGTAGAACTAGAACTCCCAGGCGCCTGATAATTGACCCAAGGACACCCAGCCAGCTCTAATGCCTAAAATGGAACTAGAACTCCCAGGCTTCTTATGATTGGATCAAAGACACCCAGCCACCTTTCATGCCTAAACCAGGACTAGAACTCCCAGGCACCTGATGATTGGCCCAAAGACACTCAGATGGCTTCCATGCCTAAGATGGAACTAAAACTCAGAGTCTCCTGCTGACTGGCCCAAGTCACCCAGCCGGCTTTCATGCCTAGAACTAGAACTCACCATCTCCTGGTATCTAAAACGGCACTTAAGCACGAAGCAATACTGACTCTTTTTTATTTAAACCAAGAAATACTAAACATGCCGGCCAGGGAATTCTGGGAGTTGTAGTCCACAAGTCTTAAACGTTGCCAAGTTTGGGGAAACCTTAGTCTATGAGGAAATGCAGTTTTTTTTTTAAAATCGCTTGATAAGGAGCCAAACCATGTTAGGATCCCTACAGGATCGTGAACCTCCTGACTCTTGAATCGCTGGCTTGTCCTCTAACCCTCTTTCTCAACAGGTTTTCCCTGTCCTGCTTCGCGCCCTGCCGCTGAGAGAGGACTTCGAGGAATACAAAACCGTCTACCGTTGTATCACCTTTATCTACGAAAACGACCCGTCGCAGGTGAGTCTCTGTCCCACCAGGAAGGAGAAGTCCTTTGGGGCAGCGGTCCCCAACTTTGGGGGCACCAGGGACCGGTTCCTTGGAAAGTGGTTTTTCCACGGACTGGAGAAGATGTGATTTCGCGTGCTGAAATTTCCGCTACCGGTACGGGTGAACCGGTCCAAATCGGCTGAATACCACTTCTGCCTGCATCCCAAGTTTTGATCATGTGGCCCATCAGGATCCTTCAACGGGATGACAGACGGTTTGTAAGTCACTTCGTTCAGGGCCGTTGTAACCTGGAACAGTCACTAAAGGAACGGTTGTAAGTGGAGGACTACCTGTGGGCAACAGTTCATTTAGTGACCGTTCAGAGATACGACGCCACTGGAAAAAAAAAGCGATTTAGGATCCTTTTTCACACTTACGACCATTGCAGCGTTCCAATGATCAGGTGATCAAAAATTCGGACGCTGGGCAACATCCATATTTATGACGGTTTTAGTTTCCCAAGGCTCACACGGGATCCTCTTTTGTGACCTTCCGGGGAGCAAAGTCAACGGGCGGGGGGAAGGAGAAAGGAGCCAGATTCCCTTCACTATCGTGTTCCTCACTTAACAACCCCAATGTTAACAACTGTGGTCGTAAAATGGGACAAGTCACTTAACCAACAGAAATTTGGGAGGTCAATTGATGTCGTAAGTCGAGGACCAACTATACATGGGGTTCATTCAAGGTATCAACCCCAAGGTTGAAGTTGTAGGCCATTCCCCTCCGGTTCCTGGAATTGGGTTATTTATTTTTCCCCAAGTTTTGGAAAGTCCGGGAGATTTTTTCCATGTTTACAGAGCAGAGGGGTGGGGTGTCCTTTTCTCCGGCTTCTACTGGCAGGAAGAGCCAACACCTTTTACACCATTTTTTGGTGTTTCTTCACCATTTCTGACAGACGGCAGTCTAGTCTCTTCTTGAAATCCTCCAGGGATGAAGCTCCCACAACTTCCGAAGGCAATTGGGTTGATTGTTCTCACTGTCAGAAAATTACTCCTTATTTCCAGGTTGATCGGTTTCCATCCATTATTCCTTTGTCTGGCCTTCGGATGCTTTGGAAAATAGCTTGACCCCCTTCCTCCTCTCTGGGGCAGCCCCATAAATATTGGAAGACTGCTATCCTGTCTCCCCTGGTCCTTCTCTTCACTAGGCTAGCCAGGCCCAGTTCCTGCAACCGTTCATCGTATGTTTGAGCCTCCAGTCCCCTAATCATCCTTGGTTGCTCTTCTCTGCACTCTTTCTAGAGCGGGAGTCGGCAACCTTAAAACACTCAAAAGAGCCACAAAAATCCTAACCGGAAGCCCCTCATTCAATTCTGGAGCCGACCGGAAATCCAGTTCCCCCACCATAGAGTCTCCTCCTAGCACAGCGTCCTTTTTCCTCTACCTGTCTGTTCTGTCCCCAACCCCACGCACACACACCAACAGACGTTCAGGAGTTAAAAGACCAAACCAGCCGGCAAACTCCTTTTCCTTATGATAACTTGGCAACAACCTAGTGGCTGCCTGCCAAGAGTTTATTATTTACAAAGAGGAGAGATAACTTCTCCCCACTTCTGGTACATCAAAGGAAACAGCTCAATAATTACGGAGTCAATCAAGTCCAGAGATAATCCAGCAAAGTCTATAGCCAAAAGTCCAGCAATGCAGAATGGCGTGGAAGCTTTCAGCTTTGTTCGTCACAAGGTTTGACTGGCCACCACGCTCCCTTTTATACCCTGTGGGGTGTGGTCCAGTGACTCAGCCTAATCTCGGGCACGCCTTTTCTTCTGTTGCGCGTGCTTATCTCTGCGATGCTGGCGTGGATCCAGCCAAGACTCATTACCCTCATCACTGTCCATCTGTGGCTGCGTGGACGTGCTTGGCCCCGGCCCTATCTCTTGCCCTTCGGCGGACACCGAAGGCATTGCCAGAGAGGAGGGTCCTGGAGAGGGAGGCCTTGCCAACTCCTCCCCTTCACTCTCGGATTCCTCTCCTGACGATGACACAGGCTCCGGTAACGGAGCCACAACACTGTCCTAACCGAAAGCCCTATCAATTGTAGAGCCGACGGGCGACAAGGAGCCGCAGCAGAGGGATGAAAGAGCCACACACGGCTCCAGAGCTGCGGGTTGCTGACCCCTGTTCTAGAGTCTCAACATCTTTTTTATAGTGTAGATACAGTACTCTAGACTTTATAGAGTGGTATTAGTACCTCATTTGATCTTGATTGTATCCCTCTGTTGATGCAATTTAGGATTGCGTTGGCTTTTTTGGCTGCTGCCGCACACTGCCGGCTCATATTTAACTGGTTGTCCACTAAGACTCCAAGATCCCTCTGACAGTGACTGCACAGTGTACAGTCGCACAGTGACATCCACAAAGAGGAGGGAATCAAGCTCTTCTCCAAAGCACCTGAGGGCAAGACAAGAAGCAATGGATGGAAACTAATCAAGGAGAGAAGCAACCTAGAACTAAGGAGAAATTTCCTGACAGTGTGAACAATTAACCAGTGGAACAGCTTGCCACCAGAAGTTGTGAATGCTCCAACGCTGGCAGTTTTTAAGATGTTAGATAACCATTTGTCTCAAGTGGTGTCAGGTTCCCTGCCTAAGCAGGGGGTTGGACTAGAAGACCTCAAAAGTCCCTTCTGTTTATCCTCTTTCCCTGCCTTACAACTGCTCTTGAGGTACCACCAGCTGATGAGACAATGTGGGATAATGTTTGAGGTATGCCTTATTCTTTCTGGAAAAGACTGGGGAAAGGCAACTACTAGTCCTCTACGTACGACCGCAAATGGAGCCCAGAATTTCTGTTGCTCCGCGAAACATCGGTTAAACGAATTTGACGACCTTCCTTGCCGCGGCTGTTCGGTGAATCCCTGCAGCGGTTCAGTTAGTCACGTGGTCGTTAAGTGACTCTGGCTCCCCTGTTCGAACTTTGCTCGTCGCAAAGTCGCAAAAGGGGATTGCGTAACACACACACACCCCCGGAACTCTGCAACCGTCATAAATACAAGTTATTGGCCAGTGTCTGAATTTGGATTGGGACCGCGGGGATGCCACAGCGGTCGTAAGTGTGAGAAACGGCCATTCAGTCCCTTTTTTTCATGACCGTTGTAACTTGGAACGGCCGCTAAACAAATACAGGCAGAGCTTGACTTACAACAGTTCGTTTAGTGACTGTTCAAAGTTAACAACGGCCCCGAAAATGTGACTTATGACTGTTTTTCACACTTAAAACGGTTGTGGTCACGTCATCAAAATTCAGACATTTGGCAAATGACTCGTATTTATGACAGTTTGCCATGTCCTGAGTGTGTGTGTGTGTGTCACGCGATCCCCTTTTTGCGACCTTTCCGACGAGCAAAGTCAACGGGGGAGCCAGATTCAACTTGACAACCGTGTGACTCACTTAACAACCGCCTTGATTCTCTTTTAACCGCCGTGGCAAGAAATAGTCGTCATACGGGGCAAAAACTCCCTTAACAAATGTTTCGCTTTGAAACTTAAATTCTGGGCTCAATTGTGGGCATAACTCGAGGACTTCCTGGAGTTGTAAGTCGAAGGACTCCCTGTAATGTAGTTTTTCTGGGGGATTTTTCTCTCCGGAAAGGTATTGCAACAGATTCCAGAGATCGTGAGAAGCAGCGGCCCTGTCCTTGCTTGCAAAAATCTTCCAACAGGTACGTGACGTCCCTTCGGGATGGGGAGTCTTTCCCTGTGACCCCCCCACTTCCCACGGTACCCAACCTGTCTGGATGGGCGAAGGAGGCAGAGGCGGTCGGTGAAAAGGGGCAGCTGGGGTGAATCCAGCAAGATGGAGGGGAGGGTGGACCTGGGCCCCCATCAGAACCGAACACGTTACAGGTATTACGACCGTAATGGAGCCCCAAACATTTTGGTGCTAAGCGAAATATGAAGTGAATTTTTGCTCCGTTTTACGACCTTTCTCGTGCCACAGTCGTTAAGTGAAGCCCCGCAGCTGTTCAGCTGTTAGGGCTGGCTGGGGAATTGTAGGAGTCGAAGTCCACCGATCTTAAAGTTGGGAAAGCCTTGGCCTATATAGACAAAGATAAGCACTCCTCCCGACAAACTCTGAACGGCGAGTAAACTCTCGAAATAATTTGCTAGCAGGGAGAAAAATATACAGGGAGTCCTCGAGTTTACGACAGTCCGTTTAGGGACCGTTCGTAGTTCTGACGGCGCTGGAAAAAAAAGTGACTTAGGACCAGCGGTGGGTTTCATAATACTTAACACTGGTTCACCGCACGCATCTTCTGTGCATGCGCCTGGCCTTCCCTGCATGTGCTTTGCTCGCTCGCACGCCTTCCGCGCATGCGCCCGGCCTCAAAAACGTGGCTAAATAGGATGGCATTATGCTGGGGTGGGTGGTCACCCACAGTTGCTGCTACCGGTTTGTCTGAACCGGTACAAACTGGCTAAATGCCACCTCTGCTTAGGACCAGTTTTTGACGTAATAACCGCCCGAACCGGCTGAGTACCATCTCTGCTTAGGACCAGTTTAAACACGTAACAACCGCCCGAACCGGCTGAATACCACCTCTGCTTAGGACCAGTTTTCGCATGTAACAACCGCCCGAACCGGCTGAATACCACCTATGCTTAGGACCAGTTTTCGCATGTAACAACCGCCCGAACCGGCTGAATACCACCTCTGCTTAGGGCCAGTTTTTGCACATAACAACAGCCCAAACCGGCTGATTACCACCTCTACTTAGGACCAGTTTTCACACATAACAACCGTAGCACCATCCCCCGTGGTCACGTGATCAAAATTCAAACGCTTATTCTCGGTTCTTGAATACGGCAACCGATCCGTAGTTATGACAGTCGCAGCGTCCTGGGGGGGGGGGGGTCGCATGATTCCCTGTTGGCGACCTCCTGACGAGTCACTAACTTAACAGCCGTGTCACTAACTTAACACAACTGCAGGGCTTCACTCAACGACCGTGGCAAGAAAGATTGTAAAACGGGGTGGAGGGGGGAGGCATAATTTACTTAACGGATGTCTCGCTCAGCAAGAGAATTTGGGGACTCCGTTGTGGTGGTAAGTTGAGGAACTTTCTGTCATTGGGCTTTTTAAAAATCTGCCTCGCCCTCTCCTTAACGGGCGAGGCAAGGAGGAACTGTGTGCCAGCTGGTGCCCGCTGGGTACCGCAATCTTGCCAGCTTCCCTAACTAACTTCCTTTCTTTTGGTCTCTGCAGAAGCCAGGAACCTCCTGCTTACACTGCTGGGCAGCCTCTCGTCCCGCTGCCCCACCGAGTTTCAGACAGCCGTCCTGGCAAACCCTCCGGAAGTCGGCACTTCAATCCACGCGGCCATCGGCTCCGCTTAAAACAGCCAGGAAGGGGCGCTGTCGTCCAACTTTCGAGGACTTTCGAAGCCGGCTGTTATACAAAGCACCACGTGGTTTTTTGTTTTGTTTTGTTTTGTTTTTTTGCATCTTCATCTTCGGTTTGGACCCCGCTCCCAATCCAGAACGCAAAATCTGGCGTGCCGAATGGCAACCAGGCGCGGCTGTTGTTTGTGTTGCTTCGATTCAATATCGTTTGATATCTTTTTTTTCCACAGTTTAGCTATTTCCTCCTCCTGTCTTTCTTTCTCTCCTCCTCCTTTTTTTTTTTTTTTTTTCCTCCACCACCAAAGGCGTTTTCTTCGGCTGAAAATACCACTCGATACCCTGAGGTTGTTTGCAACATCCGCTCAATGCTGCTTAAACGGGATTTCAAATATCTGGATTTTCTCAGCTATTTTCCCTACCGACTGTCACGCCATTCTAAAGGCAAAACGTTTTGTGAGACGGGGGGGAAAAAAATCACACCGAGGTTGCTTCGTTGTTGTTTTTACTTCCAAAAAAAGTCTCTCTTTTTTAAAAAAATCCCATCGCAGGCTACTCGGAAAGCAGATCGGCCACACAGCGAGATTTGCAATGAAATAATTTTTATATCTAATTAGCTATTTTTTAAATATCTAATTAGATATTTTTTTACCTGCGAGGGAATTCGCTTTTTCAAACACCCGAGGCTTCAAACGGGCAGATGGCAGCAAAAACGGCGTCTCCTTTGCCATTTCAGGAAGACAAAAACAAAGCAAAACAAAAAAAACAACCCGTCAGATTTGCTGAGTTTGCCAACACAATTGCAACACAATTTTCAATCTCGGTGTCGCCCGCCGAAGCCAAATGCACGAATCCTGGTGCCGTTTGAGATCCCGGTTTGATGTACTCGTTCTGTGCCAACGTTAGCCCTAGCATTCACACCCGGATGCAAGAACGCAACTCTGCAAACTGTTTCTTGGCGCAGGACACACAACCTGGCAGCTGCTTTGCTCTTCGACAGCTTTGCCCTGTTGTGAATAGCAGTCTTTTTTATTTTTTTCACGGTGATCACAACTGTTATTATATATATATATCATTTTTTGCCTGTTGCCAAAAAAAAGAAGAAAAAAAAAGCTGGGAATTTTGCCGTCGTTTGGCCTTCGGCATCGCTCCGGGGAAGCTTTCCTGGACCGCCCCCACGTTGTTGTTTCACAAGGGGGCCAGATTTGTATGCACAAAGTTCATCAGTTCTGGAACGAGGGATCGTTGTCCTTTTTGCTGAATGTGGTTTTTCCATGTTGTCGTTGGGTATTTTTTTTTTTTTTGCCCCCAGCTGGATTTCTGCCACAAAAGCAACGGTTCTCACGAATCAACTCTTCTTCGGTCATTTGTATTTAAAGTTTTTAACTTTCTGGTTTGGCCTTGGAATTTTTCTCGTAACGGAAGATTAAAAGTATACTGTATGCAGTACCTTGTAATAAAATGAAAAGCTTTTGTTTCACTCGAGGCGGCTTCCCGTAAAGTTTCTCCACGTCGCGAAGAGGGTTAAGCATCCCGAAAGACTTAGTAAGGGATTTGTTAAGATCCCCAGCCTAAATAATTCCCTTTATTTTTTTCCCCCCAGCAGACAGTCTTGCCAGATTTTTTTTAAAAAAAATGAATGTAAAGGCAGCCATATTGCATATGTAAGAGAAACGGTGGAAAGAATGAAGTGTGAGGAAAAAATCTACCCAAAAAATCTACGACACGAATCGGCTTGTTGTAGTGGCTGTCATAAAAGCTAAGGAAGACTTTTGTTGTGCATTTTTGTTAGGTTTTTTTTTTAATCTCGCTTTTATTTATTATTTTGTAAATAACGCAAGGTGGCTCACACGCCTATTTCCTCCTCCTCCTGTTTTCCCCGCAACGACAATCCTCTGAGGTGGGTTGGGCTGAGAGACACGGACTGACCTCAAGCCACCCAGACGGCGTTCATACCTGAGGCGGGATCAGAACTCGCCGTTTCCTGGTGATTGGCCCAAAGTCACCCAGCTGGCTTTCATGTCTAAACGGAACTAGAACTCCCTGTCTTCTGGTGATCGGTCAAGTCACCTAGTCGCTTTCATGCTTAAGGAGGGACTAGAACTCACCGTGTCCTGGTGATTCGTCATAAGTCACGTAGTCACTTTCATGCTTAAGAAGGGACTAGAATTCACCATCTCCTGGTGATTGGTCATAAGTCACCTAGTCACATTCATTCTTAAGGTGGGACTAGAACTCACCGTCTCCTGGTGATTGGTCATAAGTCACCTAGTCGCTTTCATGCTTAAGGCGGGACTAGAACTCACCATCTCCTGGTGATCGGTCAAAAGTCACCTAGTCACATTCATTCTTAAGGAGGGACTAGAACTCACTGTCTCCTGGTGATCAGTCAAAAGTCACGTAGTCGCTTTCATGCTTAAGGTGGGACTAGAACTCACCGTCTCCTGGTGATTGGTCATAAGTCCCTAGTTGCTTTCATGCTTAAGGTGGGACTAGAACTCACCGTCTCCTGGTGATTGGTCCAAAATTACCTAGCTGGCTTTCATGCCTAAAGTGAGACTAGAACTCACAATTTCCTGGTGATTGGCCCAAAGTCACCCAGCTGTCTTTCGTACTTTAGATGAGTCTAGAACTCACCATCTCCTGGTTTCTAAGCCAACACCTTAAAAAGTTATTTTGTCAATCTCGGTTCTATAGATATATATATTTAAAGCAATCTATACTGGAAATTCAGAAACGATAAACCTCCGCTCGCAGTTTGAAATTCAACAGATTTATTTACCAAAAAAAAAAAAAAAAATAGGGAAAGACAACGAACTGTAACCTGCAAATACATTGGTTTAATCCAAAAATTTCACCTGGAACACAAAATCGGGGTCTTCCCGGCAAGCCTGAATCTGAAGCTGTTTTGGGGTGAAGGAATCGGAATCTTGTCAGCGCTGAATCTGCTAGCTCTGAGGGAAACGCGCTCCTGGCTTAATGATGATCCGACCGTAAGCCTCCTTTTGTTCCAAGCTTAGGATCTGAGCCGCGGCCAAAACTAGGGAAAAGAAAGACACTGTAGAATAGAATAACAAGAGTCGGAAGGGACCTTGGAGGTCTTCTAGTCCAACCCTCTGCTTAGGCAGGAAACCCTCCACCACTTCAGACAAATGGTTATCCAACATCTTAAAAGCTTCCAGTGTTGGAGCATTCACAACTTCTGGTGGCAAGTTGTTCCACTGATTAATTGTTCTAACTGTCAGGAAATTTCTCCTTAGTTCTAAGTTGCTTCTCTCCTTGATGAGTTTCCACCCATTGCTTCTTGTCCTGCCCTCAGGTGCTTTGGAGAATAGCTTGACTCCCTCTTCTTTGGGGCAGCCCCTGAGATATTGGAAGACTGCTATCATGTCTCCCCTGGTCCTTCTTTTCATTAAACGAGACATACCCAGTTCCTTCATAGGTTTGAGCCTCCAGTCCCCTCATCCTCTTTGTTGCTCTTCTCTGCGCTCTTTCTAGAGTCTCCACATCTTTTTTTACATCGTGGCGACCAAAACTGGATGCCGTATTCCAAGTGTGGCCTTACCAAGGCCTTATAAAGTGGTATTAACACTTTTAACGTGATCTTGATTCTATATTTCTGTTGATGCAGCCTAGAACTGTGTTGGCTTTTTTGGCAGCTGCTGCACACAGCTGGCTCCTATTTAAATGGTTGTCCACTAGGACTCCCAAGATCTCTCTATGGAGGATAGAGTCCTCGGCTTAACGACCGGCTGTTCGAAGTTACAAACAGACCTCCCCAAGGCTACTTATGACCCAGGTTTGAAGTTCAAAACAGCTGTTGTGCAATCTCGTTTTTGGGGGGGTGAGGGTTTCAGCAACCAGCCTGTATGTATTATGACCGTTTGCAGCGGTCGAGCACAATTTATAATTTATTTATTTATTTTGCCAGAAAGTGGTGTTTATTTTGGTTTCTAACCAAAGATAGGCCCATTGGGTAAAACGGATTCACTTAGTAACTGCCACGTTTGCTTAACCACCTTAAGTCCTGCGTTATAAGGACCGCCGTGATTCTCTTTAACAGCTAAAAAAAATTGGTCAGGTGACCCATTTTAACGAACGGCACAACTTTACGTCCGTAATTCTGAGCTTAAATGCGGTCGTAAGTCGAGGACCGCCTGTATTTTAAATATTTCCGTGCGTTCGCGTCGGAGCGAAAACCTGGGTTTGCAAGATGGCAAATGAGAAACGTGGTAATGTATTTCTCACTTCCCAGCCCTCGTGCCACATACGGGACCCAGGAAACTCAAACGGACTAGAAGTTGATTTTCTTGTAACTCGTAAAGTTGGGGGGGGGGATGGGGGAATAAAGAAAGGGCCTATAAACAATGCCTAAATGAGGGGAAACGAGCAATGATGGGGATCCTAAGAAACACGCACCCAAACACATGTAGAAAAAACGGCTGGCCACAGCTCGGGACGCCGTGAGGGGCACCAACTGGTCGAAATCCACTTCTTCAACCTCTTCCAGTTTGGCTGCCACCAACCTGCCAGGAAAAAGTCAAGAGGAGACGGTTTTGCCCTCGTGCCACAAGTGGTTTGGGCCTTGGGCCAGAAGAGGAGGAAAGGAAAGAAAGAAAAAGAAAGAAAAGGAAAGGAGGAAGGAAGGAGGAGGAGGAGGAGGGAGGAAGGCAGAGGGAAGGTAAAGAGGAAGGAAGGAAAAGAAAGAAAAAAGGAAAGGAGGAAGGAAGGTAGAGAGGGAAGGTAAAGAAGAAGAAAGGAGGGAGAGAGGAAAGGAAGGAAGGACGAGAGGGAGGGAGGAAGGAAAGAGGGAAGCTAAATAGGAAGGACGGGAAAGAAAGGAAAGGAGGGAGGAAGGGAGGTAAAGAAGGAAGAAAAAAAGGAAGGAAGGGGAGGAGAGAGGAAACGAAGGAAGGACGAGAGGGAGGGAGGAAGGAAGGCGGAGGGAAGGTAAAGAAAGAAGGGAAAGGAAAGGAGGGAGGAAGGTAGAGAGGGAAGGTAAAGAAGAAGAAAGGAGGGAGAGAGGAAAGGAAGGAAGGACGAGGGAGGGAGGAAGGAAAGAGGGAAGTTAAATAGGAAGGAAGGAAAAGAAAGGAAAGGAGGGAGGAAGGGAGGTAAAGAAGGAAGAAAAAAAGGAAGGAAGGGGAGGAGAGAGGAAACGGAGGAAGGACGAGAGGGAGGGAGGAAGGAAGGCAGAGGGAAGGTAAAGAAAGAAGGGAAAGGAAAGGAGGGAGGAAGGTAGAGAGGGAAGGTAAAGAAGAAAAAGAAAAGGGAGGAGGAGGAGAAGGGAGAGAGGGAGGAAAGGAAGGAAGGATGGGAGGGAGGGAGGGAGGAAAGAAGGAAAGGTTGGGAAGCTAAAGAAGGAAGGAAAAGAAAGGGAGGGAGGTGAAGGAAGAAAAAGAATAGGAAGGAAGGGGAGGAGGGAGAGAGGGAAGAAAGAAAGGAAGGATGAGAGGGAGGAAGGAAGGCAGAGGGAAGGTAAAGAGGAAGGAAAAGAGGAAAGAAAAGGGAAAGGAAGGAAGAGGAGGGGAGGAAGAAAGGAAAGGAAGGAAAGGTAGGGAAGCTAAAGAAGGAAGGAAAAGAAAGGAAAGGAGGGAGGAAGGTAAAGAAGGAAGAAAAAGAAAAGGAAGGAAGGTGAGGGAGAGAGGGAGGAAGGTAGGGAAGGTAAAGAGGAAGGAAGGAAGGAATTCCTCCATTAACTCCTCTCTTCCACCACTACTTATACTCTCTTCACAGCTTCTTCTTGAGAAAAGACAAAAAAGCTAATTTTCTCCCCATTTTTTTAAAAGAAACAGCTCTTTCGAAACCCTTAAAAGAAGGGGGGAAAAACCCATTTTTGGCAAAGCCAAGGAATCCGGCCTTTAGAAATGGGACAGGAGCAGGAGGCAGGGAGGAGGGCCGCCCGCCTTACCTGCGGACGTAGCCCAAGGTGATCACGTCCTTCTCCAGCGGCAACTCAAAACTTATTTCAGGGAGTTCAGGCACGACGGGCAAAATCCCGCTTTCCGGTTCTAGGAGAATCCTGTTAGGGAGGGAAGGGAAGAATCGGATCAATCCATCAGAAGAAAACTGGGAGGGACCTTGGAGGTCATCTAGTCCCACCCTCTACTCAAGCAGGAGACCCTGGATCATTCCAGACATTTAGCGCTCCAATCTCCGCTTAATACTTCCAGCGATGGAGCATTCAGAACTTCTGGTGGCAAGCTGTTCCACTGGTGAATTGTTTTAACTGTCGGGAAAATTCTCCTTAATACTAGGTTGCTTCTCTCCTTGATTAGTTTCCATCCGTGCTTCCTGTCCTGCCTTTGGGTGTGGTAGTGGTGACTGCGGGAGGCTCCGCCCACCTGTTGTGGTCCGCCAGCAGCCCGCGGAGCTGGCAGCGGAGTCGGACAGTGAGGAGGCTGGGGAGGAACATGGGCCAGTCCTGGAGTCTGGGGAAGGCCCGGACGAGGGCTCTGCGTCGGAGGCATCTGGGAGTGATGCGCGGACTCCAGAGCCCCTCGAGTCAGACATCAGAGAGGCAGAGGAACAGGAGGAGCCTGTTCCTAGCGCACGCATGCACAGAGCTGCCAGAAGGCAAGAGCAGCTAAAGCAAAAGGGACGACTCAGGAGTAAGGCCAGGAGATGATTGGTCCCTCCCATAAGGCTTAAAAGAGAAACAAAGGCACTTTGGCCTTTTTGCAGGAAAGCAACGTTGCTAACTCTGTTTCCAGTCGGCATCTCTTGTTCGTTTCTGAACTCCGTGGGTCTTTGCCAAGTAAGGCCTTTGGCAGGGTGTCAAAGAAGATAACGGTTGGTGATTATCCCGAAGGACTTCTTCCGAAGGACTTGTTTTGCAACTAATTGGGACTCAGCTGGGAATGAACGTAATTCTCAGCTGTTACAATAAAATAGGTTTGTTTGGGACTAATTGTGTCTTGTAATGACTCAGGAAGCCTAAGTCACAACACCACCCGCCCGGACGTAATGCGCGAGTACTGCACATTTGCGAACAGGTAGGGAAGGTAAGTGATATCCCACCTCTGGCCAGGCAGGTAACTTTTACCTCTCTTCAGATATCACCAAGCTTGGGCGAGCTTCTTCCTCGGTCGTCTCGAGGGATATTTCTGCAAGGAAGACCAAGACTCCGTCAAGAAGATTCCACGTCTCCTTTTTCGGAGGACGAGAAGGAGAAGGAATGAGCTCCAAATCTGAGACGCTCTGGAGCTGGGGGACTCAGGACTCACCTGAGGAGCCCACCGGAGGTCCGCTCGGTTCCTCAGCTGCCCGCAGCTCCTGAAGAAAAAAAAGACAGAACGTCAAACCTCACAAATTGTGAACCGAAGACGCAAAGGACCGAAGAGATTAAATAGAATAGAATATTCTTTACTGGCCAAGTGTGATTGGAGCCACAAGGAATTTGCCTTCGGTTTTATAAGCTCTCGGTGTACGTAAAAATCGCTCTGTCGCTTTTATCATATAAGTGGTCAATCGTGATCATAGTCATCATAAGGACATTCATCATGAATGACACCTCCAAGAAGACAATCCGTCAGGCTCTGACATTAGTCCCTCTTCCAGCCAAGCTTTCAAGGGCAAATACGAACTGGATGCAAGGTTGTCCTTGCGCCTTACTTTGTGATTGATTAAGATGGAGGCCTAGACATTGGGAGATGGTGAGTTCTATTCCCGCCTTAGGCATGAAAGCCAATTGAATGACTTTGGGCCAATCACCAGGAGACAGTGAGTTCTAGTTCTGCCTTAAGCCTGAAAGCGAGCTGGGAGACTTTGGGCCAATCAACAGGAGACTGGGAGTTCTAATCCTGCCTTAGGCATGAAAGCCGGCTGGGTGACTTTGGGCCAATCACCAGGAGACTGGGAGTTCTAGTCCTGCCTTAAGCATGAAAACTGGCTGGGAGACTTTGAGCCAATCACCAGGAGACTGGGAGTTCTAGTGCTGCCTTAGGCATGAAAGCCAGCTGGGAGACTTTGGGCCAATCACCAGGAGACTGGGAGTTCTAGTCCTGCCTTAAGCATGAAAACTGGCTGGGTGACTTTGAGCCAATCAACAGGAGACTGGGAGTTCTAATCCTGCCTTAGGCATGAAAGCCGGCTGGGTGACTTTGGGCCAATCACCAGGAGACTGGGAGTTCTAGTCCTGCCTTAAGCATGAAAACTGGCTGGGAGACTTTGAGCCAATCACCAGGAGACTGGGAGTTCTAGTGCTGCCTTAGGCATGAAAGCCAGCTGGGAGACTTTGGGCCAATCACCAGGAGACTGGGAGTTCTAGTCCTGCCTTAAGCATGAAAACTGGCTGGGTGACTTTGAGCCAATCACCAGGAGACTGGGAGTTCTAGTCCTGCCTTAAGCATGAAAACTGGCTGGGTGACTTTGAGCCAATCACCAGGAGACTGGGAGTTCTAGTGCTGCCTTAGGCATGAAAGCCAGCTGGGAGACTTTGGGCCAATCACCAGGAGACTGTGAATTCTAGTTCTGCCTTAGGCATGAAAGCTGGCTGGGTGACTTTGGGCCAATCACCAGGAGACTGGGAGTTCTAGTGCTGCCTTAAGCATGAAAGCGAGATGGAAGACTTTGGGCCAATCACCAGGAGATGGTGAGTTCTAGTCCTGCCTTAGGCATGAAAGCCAGCTGGGAGACTTTGGGCCAATCACCAGGAGACTGGGAGTTCTAGTCCTGCCTTAGGCATGAAAGCCAGCTGGGTGACTTTGAGCCAATCACCAGGAGACTGGGAATTCTAGTGCTGCCTTAGGCATGAAAGCGAGATGGAAGACTTTGGGCCAATCACCAGGAGATGGTGAGTTCTAGTCCTGCCTTAGGCATGAAAGCCTGCTGGAAGACTTTGGGCCAATCACCAGGAGACTGGGAGTTCTAGTGCTGCCTTAAGCATGAAAGCGAGATGGAAGACTTTGGGCCAATCACCAGGAGATGGTGAGTTCTAGTCCTGCCTTAGGCATGAAAGCCAGCTGGGAGACTTTGGGCCAATCACCAGGAGACTGGGAGTTCTAGTCCTGCCTTAGGCATGAAAGCCAGCTGGGTGACTTTGAGCCAATCACCAGGAGACTGGGAATTCTAGTCCTGCCTTAGGCATGAAAGAATGCTGGGTGAATTTGGGCCAGTCCCTCTCTCTCTCACTACAATGCCAACTCATAGGCTTCTTGTTTTGGGGAAAATACGACAAGGGAGTATTAGATTTGTCAGGTGCCTTGAGTTACTCATAAAATAAATCAAGGCTGGATTTAAAAAAAAAAAATTAAAAAAATGAATAAAGAATCATTCCTGTGCAATGGGCCGATCTCATACGGTTAATGGGCAATGCCCTAATTTAAGCACAAAAGTCAGATAACAAGATACCGGAAAAAGGGCTCATTTGAGTCCGCAAATGACTCATTGGGGGGAATTCTGCACTCCAACACCGGAATATTGTGAGGAAAAAAGGGGTTTTCCCAGTTGTGTCCGCCGGCAGATGTCGCAGGTTGTGCCGTTCCCGTCAAGTCCTTTCAGCACCCAAAATCACACATGAAAGGCGCCCGCCAGACAAACCGCCCACCTCTTCCTTTTCCCTCCCCCATTGCACTCTCAACTGGGGAAGACCACATCAAGTTCGGGTTAAACCGAATACTTTAGAATTGGCCGCCCAGCATCCAAAGCTTCCTAAGAGCTGCTTTGCTCATTTGGGCAACGTTTTTTTTTTAAAAAAAATTTTCCCGCTAGGTTCTTCCTTAAAAAAACAAAAAAAGACACTGGATTTTTTCCCCCTGTTCTCTCACAAATGTTGCCTTGTGGGTTTTGCTCGGGTATGAGCATTCCCCATCTCAGACATGGGGGCAAGTCATGGAATGGAATGGAATGGAATGGAATAGAATAGAATAGAATAGAATAGAATAGAATAGAATAGAATAGAATAGAATAGAATAGAATAGAATAGAATAGAATAGAATAGAATAGAATAGGAATAATAGAACAATACAAAACAGAACAGAACAGAAAAAATAATAATAGAATAGAATAGAATAGAATAGAATAGGATAGGATAGGATAGGATAGGATAGGATAGGATAGGATAGGATAGGATAGGATAGGATAGGATAGGATAGGATAGGATAGAATAGAATAGAATAGAATAGAATAGAATAGAATAGAATAGAATAGAATAGAATGAGAGGAGAGGAGAGGAGAGGAGAGGAGAGGAGAGGAGAGGAGAGGAGAGGAGAGGAGAGGAGAGGAGAGGAGAAGAGAAGAGAAGAGAAGAGAAGAGAAGAGAAGAGAAGAGAAGAGAAGAGAAGAGAAGAGAGGAGGAGAGAAAATATGGAATGGAATGGAATAGAATAGAATGAGAGAAGAGAAGAGAAGAGAAGAGAAGAGAAGAGAAGAGAAGAGAAGAGAAGAGAAGAGAAGAGAAGAGAAGAGAAGAGAAAAGAGAAGAGAAGAGAAGAGAAGAGAAGAGAAGAGAAGAGACCTCGTAGGTCTTGTAGTCCAATCCTACATAGAAGAGAAGAGAGAAAATATGGAAGGGAAGGGAAGGGAAGAGAAAATATACGGAATGGAATGGAATGGAATGGAATAGAATAGAGTAGAATAGAATAGAATAGAATTGGAAGGGACCTTGGAGATCTTCTAGTCCAACCCTCTGCTTAGGCAGGAAACCTTATACCATTTTAGACAAATGGTTGTCCAATCTCTTCTTAAAAACTTCCAGAGTTGGAGCATCCACAAACTTCTGGTGGCAAGCTGTTCCACTGGTGAATTCTTCTCACTGTCAGGAAGTTTCTCCTTCGTTCTAGGTCGCTTCTCTCCTTGATGAGTTTCCATCCGCTGCTTCTTGTCCTGCCCTCAGGTGCTTTGGAGAATAGCTTGATTCCCCACCCCACCCCACTCTTCTTTGGGGCAGCCCCTCAAATCCTGGAATACTAACATGTCACCCCTAGTCCTTCTTTTCTCTAGACTGGCCGAACCCAAATGACAGGTGCGACCTTCAAAAACATTTTCTGTGCTGTGAGGGATTCCCCATGGATGGATCCAAGGCTCAATAATCCCTCCAAGTGTGAATTGAGACGGATTGGTAGTGCCTAAAACAGCGTTGTTGCACCGTAACAACTTGAAGATAAGTGGACTTCAACTCCCAGAATTCCCCAGCCAGCGTTGCTGACTGGGGAATTCTGGGAATTGAAGCCCACCCATCTTCAAGTTGCCAAAATTGAGACACACTGCCCTAAAGTGTCACATCGGTCAGTTGCTGACAAATTTTCTGTCAGAAATTGTTACCTCAAGCTCGCTGGGAATTTCAGCTCTCCGTTCTTCCTCCTCAGCAACTCGACCCTTGGCGTAAATCACCGGCCGGACGTTGGCGCATCGGGCCCATAATCCACGGAGAGTGGGGTGCATCCATCCTGGGCCAAGGAAAAAAAGCAGCATGGGTGGAGTAGTTAGAGGAACGGCAGCCCTTTACAAGTAGTCCTCAACCTAGGACCGGGATGGCGAACCTATGGCACGCGGAGCCGTATCTGTGGGCACGTCAGCATTGCCGTAGCACAGCTCCAGCGCCCATGCGCCACGTCAGCCAGCTAATTTCCAGTCCCGCCAAAAGACGGGAAACAGGCCGTTTCCGGCCTCTGGAGGGCCTCCGGGTGTGTGTGTGTGTGAGGAAGGCTGTTTTCGCCCTCCCCAGGCTCCAAGAAAGTCTCTGGAGCCTGGGGAGGGCGAAAAAAACGGGCCTATCTGGCCCACTGTGCCATTGCATGCCAAAAGCGGGGGTCGCACGCGGATGCGTGGGGGCCCCAAATTGAATTATGGGTGTGGGCACGCACGTGTGCGACCCCGCCCACGTTCGCTGGATTCGCTTTAAAGACCGTGTTCCTAACGGAACAACGGCAGGGATTCACTTAACAACGGCGGGTGGTATTTGCCGGTTGTCCGAACCACTCAAAATTTCCGCTACTGGTTCGCCAGAACCGATCCGAACCGGCTGAATACCACATCTGCGTAAACGGTAACAAAACTCACTTCGTGAGAGGAAAACTGGGCTCCGTGAGTTTTACGAGCTCACCGCCCGCCGTTGTTAAGTGAATCCCTGCCGTTGTTCCGTTAGGAACACGGTCTTTAAAGTGAATCCGGCGTCCCCGTTGACTTAGCTTGTCAGGAGGTCGCAAAATGGGATCACACGTGACTCCGGGGACTTTGTGACCGTCATAAATACGAGTCGGTTGATTAAGTGATTTTTAGGGATGTTGCAACAGTCGTAATTGTGAAAAATGGTCGTAAATCGCTTTTTTTCGTTTCAATGCTGTAACTTCGAACGATTCCCCGAACGGTTGTAAATCGAGGCCTGATCGGTACCACTTTTTTGTGTCGCCTTTTTTTTTTTTGCAACTTTTATCAAACCCAGAAAATCAAGGCCTGTTCCTGTGAATTGAAACTTGCTTAAATGAAAGATAAATTCGTTTTTTCATCCTGGCTCACTCTTTCGTTTGTTACGGTCGGTCGGTCGCCCCGTGCCAAGGACTGAATAAGCTAACTTCGACCCAGCACATTTTGTTCTGTCTTTTTTGAGTTCATCTCGGGCTGTTTCCTCCCAGCCCCAATTTGGCAAAGGAAGTCGACTCGAAGAAAGGCTAACCGTTTCGGATCCACCCCAAAGCCTCACCGGAATGTGCGAACAGGAAGTGGCTGAGCCGTCGTCTTACATCGAGAGAAGCCTTCATCTTTATTTATTTATTTTTTTAAAAAAAGGACAATTTTAGTATCATAGGGTGGTATCTGAGCTGGGTGGTTTTCTGGCAGACGTTTCATGACCCAAGTAGGTAACATCATCAGTGTTAGAAGGGAGGGAGGTTTGTGGAAAGAGGGAGGAGGAGGAGGAGGAGGAGGAGGAGGACGAGAAGGACGACGACTGTGAGGGCCTTGGTGTTCTCTGAGTTTGGTTGTTTTCCTTGCAGACATCTCATGACCCAACTAGGCAACATTATCAGTGTTAGAAGAGAGGGAGGTTTGTGGAAAGAAGGGGGGGAGAAGGAGGAGGAGGAGGAGGAGGAGGAGGAGGAGGAGGAGGAGGAAGACGACGACAACTGTGGGGTCCTTGGTGTTCTCTGAGTTTGGTTCTTTTCCTGTAGACATCTCATGACCCAACTAGGCAACATTATCAGTGCTAGAAGAGAGGGAGGTTTGTGGAAAGGAGGGGGGAGGAGGAGGAGGAGGAGGAGGAAGAAAAAGACTGTGAGGTCCTTGGTGTTCTCTGAGTTTGGTTCTTTTCCTTGCAGACATCTCATGACCCAACTAGGCAACATTATCAGTGCTAGAAGAGAGGGAGGTTTGTGGAAAGGAGGGGGGGAGGAGGAGGAGGAGGAGGAGGAGGAGGAAGAAAAAGACTGTGAGGTCCTTGGTGTTCTCTGAGTTTGGTTCTTTTCCTTGCAGACATCTCATGACCCAACTAGGCAACATTATCAGTGCTAGAAGAGAGGGAGGTTTGTGGAAAGGAGGGAGGAGGAGGAGGAGGAGGAGGAAAAGGACTGTGGGGTTCTGGGTAGTCTCTGAGTTTGGTTCTTTTCCTGTAGACATCTCATGACCCAACTAGGGAACGTCATCAGTGCTAACATGATGTTATCCAATTTAGGTGATGAAACATCTGCATAAAAACAACCAAGGACCCCACAGGCCTCCTTCTCCTCCTCCTCCCCCCCACAACACTCCTTCTAGCACCGAGGATGTGCCCTAGTTGGGTCATGAGACGTCTGCAGGAAAACAACCCAACTCGGAGAGCATGAAGAAACCCACAACCCTCCTTCCCCGCCCACCCACCCCCTTATCTCCTCTTCCTCTTCCTCTCCACATACCACACTCCTTTCTAGCACTGATGTTTAATCGGGTCAGCAAAAAAAAACAAAAAACCCCAAACCCCAGAAAGCGTCAGGAGCCCCACAGCTACTCCTCCCCCTAAAACCTGTCCAGGAAAGTAAGGAATAAGTAGCAGAGGATATTTGTAACTCAGGCCTGAACTGCGGGGTCCTCGGTGCTCCCTGAGCCCGGTTGTTTCCTTGCAGACGTTTCATGACCCCGCTAGCTAACATCATCAGTGCTAGAAAGGAGTGGGGGGGGAGGTTGCTCTTCCCTTCCAGCGCTGATGATATTACCCAGTTGGGTCATGAAAGGTCAGCAAGAAAAAAAGCCAAGCTGAGAGAGCACGAAGGACCCCGTATTTGACATCACGTGCCAGGAAGGCGGGGGGGAGGGGAGGTTCGCGCGCATGCATGCCCACACCCATAATTCTGTGCGCCCCGCCCCATGCATGCACATGCCCCCCCTCCCCCGCTCTTGGCACACGATGGCCCCGATTTTCTTTCTCACCTGGCTCCAGATCCTCTCTCTGCATCTGGGGAGGGTGAAAACAGCCTTCCCCACCTCCTCGGAGGCTCTCCGGAGGCCCGAAATGGCCCATTTCCCAACTTCCAGTTGGACAGGAAGTGATGTTTTTTGCTGTCCCCAGCCTCCAGAGACTCTCGGGAGCTAAGCTGGCGTGCCAGGCGACATGGCTCCACGTGCCACCTGTGGCACGCATGCCGTCGGTTCGGCTTCACGGCCATAGTCACTGTTCTCCTCCTCCTCCTCCTTCTCCCGCACTCCCTTCTAGCACTGATGATGTTCCCTAGTTGGGTCATGAAATGTCAGCAAGAAAACAACGAAGCTCAGAGAACACCAAGGACCCCACAGTCGTCCTCCTCCTCCTCCTCCCTCCTCCTCCTCTTCCCGCACTCCCTTCTAGCACTGATGATATTCCCTAGTTGGGTTTAATTTAATAATTTAATTTAATTTAATTTAATTTAATTTAATTTAATTTAATTTAATTTAATTTAATTTAATTTAATTTAATTTAATTTAATTTAATTTAATTTAATTTAATTTAATTATTTTATTTAATTATTTTATTTAATTTAATTTAATTTAATTATTTAATTTAATTTAATTTAATTTAATTTAATTATTTAATTTTATTTAATTTAATTTAATTAATTTAATAAAATTTAATTTAATTTAATAAAATTTAATTCAATTTAATTTAATAAAATTTAATTTAATTTAATAAAATTTAATTTAATCTGGGTGCGCTTCAAGGTTTTGGTTACCACCTTTAAAGCGCTCCATGGCTTAGGACCTGGTTATCTACGGGACCGCCTACTACCACCAATAGCCTCCCACCGGCCAGTACGCTCTCATAGAGAGGGACTCCTCCGGGTGCCGTCAGCCAAACAGTGTCGACTGGCGGCCCCTAGGGGGAGAGCCTTCTCTGTGGGGGCACCTACCATCTGGAATGAGCTCCCCCCGGAGATACGGAGGATCCCGGATCTGCACACCTTCCGCCGTGCTGTGAAGACCTTTTTATTCCATCAGGCGGGCTTGGCCTAATCTCTTCCCTTTTTTAAATATGTAAATTTTAATCTGTTTTTAAATTATTAGGGTGTTTTAATCTGTCTGGGCCAAAATGATTTAATTTGATTTTATATGGTTTTTATATTTTTTGTATCTATTGTTGGCTGTTCACCGCCCTGAGTCCTTCGGGAGTAGGGCGGTATACAAATCAAATAAACTAAACTAAACTAAACTATATGCTGCCCCTCTCCGAAGACTCAGGGTTATGAAACATCTGCCCGGAAACCGGAGAAAGGCGGCATATAAATTGAATTAATTAATAATAAAATAAATAAACTAAATCAACCACCCAGCTCGGAGAGCATCAAGGACCCCAGCTCTGAACTACAAATATTCTCCTTTATCCGTTCAAGGATTCCACGGTTGGAGAGTGGTACCCAGCAGGCTGGATAAACGGAATTTTCTTTGGATTGGAGGCGCCAAGTAACACAAAGTCACCAAGATTGGAAACGGGACAGAAGGAACGCCGCTCTAGATTTAGATTTAGATGGACACAAGTCGATTAAGTACAACAATACGCCCAGTGCGAAACACGACCTAAAGAATGGGGAACCTCTGCATTCCTGGCCATCGGTGAGGCTTTATTCTGGGTCACTGATGCAAGACGAATCATTTGCCTCCCGCAAGGGAGGAGCAGAGCGGAAGGGAACCACCTGGAGAATTACGGCTACGGGGAGGTTTTATTTACCGTAGGTTGGGTTACTCAACAATTCGGCTGGAGTCTTTAACCTCTTGGATGGCAGGAGTACTTTCTCCTAAAACAAAAAAAGCAGAGAAAAAAAGGAAATAATTAGGATGTGTGGGGAGGGTGGGCAAAAGGGAATTGAGGTGAGAGACGAAGATATGGGAGGTTTTCCGCGGGTCGTGAATGCGCCCACGATCCGGTAGCAAAGCGGAGTAAGCCGGTTTGGTCTACAGGTCAAAGCACCAGGCTTAGAAACTGGCAGACGGGGAGTTCGAGTCCTGCCTTGGGCATGAAGGCTGTTAGGTGGATCGTGGGCCAATTACCAGGAGACAGTGAGTTCTAGTTCCCCCTTAGGCATGAAAGCTGATTGTGTGACTATGGGCCAATCACCAGGAGACGGTGAGTTCTAGTCCCACCTCAGGCATGAAAGCCAGCTGGGTGGTTTTGGGCCTCTCACCAGGAGATAGGGAGTTCTAGTCCCAGTTTAGGCATGAAGGCTGTTGAGGCGACTTTGGACCAATCACCAGGAGACAGGGAGTTCTAGTCCTGCCTTAGGCACGAAAGCCAACTAGGTGACTTTGGACCAATCACTAGGAGACGGTGAGTTCTAGTCCCGTCTTAGGCATGAAAGCAGCTAGGTGACTTTGGGCCAATCACCAGGAGACAGTGAGTTCTAGTCCCACATCAGGCATGAAACCCAGCTGGGTGGTTTTGGGCCACTCACCAGGAGATAGAGAGTTCTAGTCCCAGTTTAGGCATGAAGGCTGTTGAGGCGACTTTGGACCAATCACCAGGAGACAGGGAGTTCTAGTCCTGCCTTAGGCACAAAAGCCAACTAGGTGACTTTGGACCAATCACCAGGAGATGGTGAGTTCTAGTTCCCCCTTAGGCGTGAAAGCTGATTGTGTGACTATGGGCCAATCACCAGGAGACAGTGAGTTCTAGTCCTGATTTAGGCATGAAAGCAGCTAGGTGACTTTGGGCCAATCATCAGGAGACTGGGAGTTCTAGTCCCACCTCAGGCATGAAAGCCAGCTGGGTGGTTTTGGGCCACTCACCAGGAGTTCTAGTCCCGGGTTAGGCATGAAGGCTGTTGGGGTGACTTTGAACCAATCACTAGGAGACAGTGAGTTCTAGTCCTGCCTTAGGCACAAAAGCCAACTAGGTGACTTTGGACCAATCACCAGGAGATGGTGAGTTCTAGTCCTGCTTTAGGCATGAAAGCCGACTGGGTGACTTTGGGCTAAGCACCAAGGGACTGGGAGTCCTAGTCCCGCCCTAGGCACGAAAGCCAACTACATGATTTTGAGCCAATCGCCAGGAGATTGTGAGTTCTAGTCCCAACTTGGGCACGAAAGTCAGCTGGCTGATTTTGAGCTGGTCCCCCCCCCCTCTCTCTCTCCCTCAGCCCACCTCACAGGGTTGTTATTTTGGGGCAAACAGGGAGAAAAGGGGAGCGTTAGCTACATTCTCCACCTTGAGTTGTTGATTAAAAACAACGCGGGATATAAATGAAAGAAATCCTAAAACTCCGCTGCCAGGGGAGAGAAGGAGAAACTCCAAAGGAGGGCAAGGAATTTGGAACCCACAAGATCTCCCCGCCTCAAACATCTACCAGGGGCTGGCACTGTATGTGGGGATCTGAGATCTGTTTCTGGAAATCCTCCTTGGAAATCTGTGTCACGACGTCCATAAAACGCAGCTGCCTTCGACGCTTGGAGGGTCGCGGGGGAGACGGCTCGTACTCGGGCAGCCGGAGCTGGGGGAAAAATAAAATAAAATCAAATCAAATCAAATAAAATAAACGCATGAGAATTTTTGGGGGGGCTGCCCTTGAACAGTCTGTACTGCCCTCTGAGTGGGAGTGGGACCCTCTCCGTGCCATCCTCCCTCTGATCTCACCTCGGGGCTCAGCGGTGGCTCTCTCTTGGCCTTAACCCTGGGCGAAGGGGGAGGAGGTGGGAACCTGGGTTCCTCTCCCGGAGGAGTAATCTCTAAAGATAAAGGAGATGAATGAAAGCGAGGAGGCATCTTTTGAAAACAACCACGTAAAAGGATGCCCGGAAAAAAAAAAAGGACTTCCCCCCCCCCCCCCCCGCCAAGAGATAAAAGATCAAAGGCAGAGGGCGGGATGGGAGGGTGAAATATCTCAGGCCTCATTAAGCGCTGATTTTCCTTGGTCCCTCCGTCGAATCCGAACACGTTTGTAGGTTTTATTCTTGACAGGTAGTCCTTCGACTTACAATCGGAAAAGAGCAGGACGGGACCTTGGAGGTCTTCTAGTCTTAACTCCTCAAGCAGGAGATCCCTAGGCCATTTGAGACAATCTCTTCTTTAAAAATCCTCCAGTGTTGGAGCATTCGCAACTTCTGGTGGCAAGTTGTTCCGCTGGTGAATCGTCCTCGCCGTCAGGAAGTTTCTGCTTAATTCCAGGTTGCTTGATTATTTTCCAATCATTGTTTCTTATCCTGCCCTCTGGGGAATAATTTGACCCCCCCCCTCTTCTTTGGGGCAGCCCCTCAAATACTGGGATACTGCTATCGCGTCACCCCTAATTCTTCTTTTCTCTAGACTGGCCAAACCCAAATCCTGAAACCGTTCTTCATATGTTTTTAGTCTCCGGGCCTAGTTGCTCTTCTCTGCGCTTTTTCCAATGTCTGAACGTCTTTTTTTTTGTAACAGCCATTCATTTAGCGACCGCTCAAAAGATACGACAGCGCGGAAAAAAAAGGGACGTATGACCGTTTTTCACGCTTACGACCATTGCGGCATTGTCCCAGGGTCGTGCGATCAAATATTCAGAGACGCTCGGCAACGGGCTCCCGTTTATGACGATCGCGTTGTCCCAGGGTCACGCTTAGCGACAGAAATTTGGGGCTGCGTTGTGGTCGTAAGCCGAAGGACTACCTGTATTGTATGGCTTGGGAAGCCAAAATAAATAAATAAATAAATAAATAAACGGATTTTGGGGGTTTTTTTGAGGTGTCAGAGCTGATTTAAATCTGCAGCAGCTGATTTAAATCTGGGAGGTTTAAATCCCGCAGCTGATTTAAATCTGGGAGGTTTTTTTTTTTTTCCCCCCCACGAATAATTTACAAGCAGGCCTCAAATTAACAACCATTCATTTAGTGACGGTTGAAGGTAACAAGTGAGAAAAGGGACCTCGGGCTTAACGTCGCAGCCTTCCCGGCGATCAGGTGGTCAAAATGCAATTCGACGTCTAAATTTGGAACGGTAGCAGCATCCCACGTGATTTCCCCAGCTTCCGACAAGCAAAAGTCAATGGAGGGGGGAGACGGATTCGCTTAATGACCGCCCGACTCACTTAACAACAGCAGTGACTCCCTTAACAACCGCGGTAAATAGGTTGGTAAAATCAGGTGTGACCTACTTTAAACGCCTCGCTTAGCCCTGGAAATTTTGGTTCCAAATTTAATTTAATTTAATTTAATTTAATTTAATTTAATTTAATTTAATTTAATTTAATTTAATTATTTAATTTAATTTAATTTAATTTAATTTAATTTAATTTAATTTAATTTAATTTAATTTAATTTAATTTAATTTAATTTAATTTAATTTCCAATTTATATACCGCCCTTCTCCCTGAGGACTCAGGGCGGTGTACAGCCAAGATGAAAAACATAGAATACAAATATTAAAACATTTAAAAATATATATAAATTTTGGCCCGAAAGTTAAAAAAAATCATAAACTAATTAAAAGAATTTAAAAATTTCTTCTTAAGCCAACCCGGCTTGCTGGAAAAGATGGGTTTTCAGGGAACGACGGAAGGCATTGAGGTCATGGATTCTCCTTATCTTCGGGGGCAACTGATTCCAGAGGGTCAGAATCAGAAATGTGCTGGTAAGCCAAGGACTAGGTCAGGAGTCGGCAACCTGCAGCTCTGGAGCCGCATGTGGCTCTTTCATCCCTCTGCTGCGGCTCCCTGTTGCTGATCGGCTCCACAATTGATAGGGCTTTCGGTTAGGACAGGTAGAGGAAAAAGGACGTCGCGCTAGGAGGAGACTCTATGATGGGGCAACCGGACTTCCAGTCGGCTCCAAAATTGAACGGGGGCTTCCGGTTAGGACCTTTGTGGCTCTTTGAGTGTTTAAGGTTGCCGACCCCTGATTAGATTGTTATTATTTTCATAGAATCGGGCCTTTTTTGAGTCAAATCAAAGTGAAAGTTTGCTTGAACGGGTGGAGGGGAGGCTCCACGGATTACGCTCTTTGCCCGCAGACCACTCACCCAAAGGCTGCAGAGGGACGCTGACAGAAGGCCGGGTCTCTTCTCTCAACAGCGGTCCCGTTTCTTTCGCAGCGGCGGTCTCCTCTGCCATCCTAACCCCGCCCCCCCAAAAAAATTAAAAAAATAAACATGAAATGCACATTTTATTTCTGCTTCGTTTTATATCCAAGTTAACAGTCTTCAAGTTTGTCCCCCAAGAGGCTTTTTTCCAGGAGGCGACTGGATTTTCTTGTTTGTTTTTTTCTCTTTTGAAGACGTTTCGCTTCTCATCCGAGAAGCTTCTTCAGCTCTGAGATAGGATAGTGGGGAATGGAAGGATTTATACTCCTTGCAGACAGCTGGTCCTTTGCAGTGACTGCCATTAAACCAGGGGTGAAATGTAAAATGTGTTACTACCGGTTCTGTGGGCGTGGCTTGATGGGCGGGGATGTAATGTGACTGGGTGGGCGTGGCCAACTTTTTTTTTTTTTTTAACTTTTCAAAGCATTTTTTCTAATGCTTTGAAAAGCCTCTATGGGGATCAGGCAACTCAGCTGGGATCGTCAGAGACTTTTCAAAGCATTTTTTTTTTACCACCAAAAGGTTGCAGAAAAAAATGCTTTGAAAAGCCTCTGAGGATCCCAGCTGAGCCGCACGATCATCAGAGGCTTTTTTTTTTTTTTTTTACTTTTAAAAACATTTTTTCGTCGGAAGAGGTTGTAGAAAAAAATGCTTTTAAAAGTAAAAAAAAAAAAAAGCTTCTGATGATCGTGCGACTCAGCTGAGCATGAGGAGGGGGGGGGCGCAGGGATTTTTGCTACCGGTTCTCCGAACCACCCGCCGCCATCGCTACCGGATCGGGCGATCCGGTCCGAACCGGGTGTCAGGCTACGATGCTATCTCAAAATTAAATGAATTTCCAAACTGCCAATCTTTAAGGAAATCTTTCTTTAATTGAGCACAGCCACCGGATCATGACTCCGCGCGGACAAGACTGACCTTTTGCCCCCCAATCCCTCCCTTTCCGATCCCCAAATCTCTGCTTCTCATTGGCTCTCTTCCAAGTCATTCTTCAGACTCCTTTTCTCGTCATTTCCCAGGAATGTGCCCCCTCCCCTCATTTCCACGACAACCCGACTTCAAAGGGATTTAGCAGGCAAAAGTTTCAGAGTTTATCTCTCGCTCTCCTCTGCTCTCTATGCCAGCGTTGAAACGCTGACACCGGGAGCATTTCATCCCTGCATTAAACCTGGTTTCACCCAGTCTATATGTGTACTTTTGGGGTTTTTCTTGCCTAAGTGTAAGACTTGACTTTTCTCTACATTGAATTTTCACCCGAAGGTATAAGCTGCAGCAATTGGTGTGTGTGTGTGAGGGAGGGGAGGTCAGGTACTGAAAGCAAGGATAGGCACGGCTTGGGGTTTTTTAAATATTATATACAGGTAGTCCTCAACTTACGAACCACAATTGAGTCCGAAACTTCTATTGTTAAGTGAGAAATTGGTTAAGTGAGTTTTGTCCCACTTTACAAGTTGGTGAAGTGAATTGCTGCAGTCCTTAAGTCAGTTGTAACATGGTTGTTAAGTGAATCTGGTTTCCCCATCGACTTTGCAAAAGGGGGAAATCACATGACCCCTGGACACAGCCACGGTCATAAAATAGGAACTGGTTCCTAAGCGTCCGAATCCATGGGGATGTTGCAAATGGTGAGAATGTCACAATGGTGAGAAATGGTCATAAGACATTTCGAACGGTCACTAAATGAACTGTCGTTAAGTCGAGGGCTACCTGTACTATGTGTATTTTCCCAGAGGTTGTTTAAATTCCTTAAATCGTGCTTTACCCTGTGGGAGGTGACAGCCCCAAGGATATCCATGGCTCTCGTACTCTGGCTTCCTCCACAGATTCTGAAAAAAAAAAAAAGAGAGAGCGAAGGGAAAAATGTGCAGGCACACTAATGAATCAAGTGAGGGATGTGAGGAGGGGAACTACGAAAGGAGAGGGAGGGAGGGAGGGAATCGGGAAGTTAGAAGAAATGTTGGAAATGGACAGGCGGGAGCCATTGTGTCACCACTTTGCAATAAAGTGGTTTATTTGTAATTTAAAGATAAATTATTTGTATTTATCTTTTGTAAAAAAAGGCACACTTATTCTACTCTATTCCTTTTTTTCTGTTCTGTTCTGTTTTGTATTGTATTGTTCTCTCTTTTCTCTTCTCTTCTCTTCTCTTCTCTTCTCTTCTCTTCTCTTCTCTTCCATATTTTCTATTCTATTCTATTCTATTCTATTCTATTCTATTCTATTCTATTCTATTCTATTCTATTCTATTCTATTCTATTCTATTCTATTCCATTCCATATTTTCTATTCTATTCTATTCTATTCTATTCTATTCTATTCTATTCTATTCCATTCCATTCCATTCCATTCCATTCCATTCCATATTTTCTATTCTATTCTATTCCATTCCATTCCATTCCATTCCATTCCATATTTTCTATTCTGTTCTGTTCTGTTCTGTTCTGTTCTATTATTTTTTTCTGTTCTGTTCTGTTCTATTCAATTCAATTCAATTCAATTATTTTTTCTGTTCTGTTCTATTATATTCTATTATTTTTTTCTGTTCTGTTTTATTCTGTATTCTATGCTATGCTATGCTATGCCATGTCGTTCATAGCTTCTAGAAAAACTTTTGGGAAAGTTGAGCAAATCTACCAATAAGAAGAAAGAGTAAGAATCTCTCTCTCTCTCCCTCTCTCTCTCTCTCTCTCTCCCTCCCTCCCTCCCTCCCTCTTTCTCTCTTTCTCATCTATCTACTCTATCTTGCATGCTGCCCATCTCACTCTCTTTCTCTGTTCTCACTATGGAGATGGGACCAACCAGCCTTTTCCCCAACCAGAGCATTTTCAATTGTTTTGGCTTCTGATCCAAAACCATGACCCCTATCGGCAGCTAAAGAATGAAGGGACATCTGCACATCTGGAGAACCAGAACATTCAAAGACCATCTGCTGAAATAGAACTCCAGACTCACCAGCTCATTTTGCCCGCTATCCTATTAATAATAATAATAATAATAATAATAATAATAATAATAATAATAATAATAATAATAATAATAATAATAATAATAATAATTTTATTTCTATACCGCCCTTCTCCCGAAGGACTCAGGGCAGTGTACAGCCAATTTAAAAACACAAGACACAACAATGATTAAAAATTAAAATAATTAAATAGATTTGGCCGGTTTAAAACCCCAAAAATTTAAAATACCCCAATTTAAAATTGTTATGTTGATAGCCCGGCCTGGCGGAACAACAGGGTCTTCAGTGCGCAGCGAAACATTACGTATTTCCGGGGGCAGTTCATTCCACAGGGCTGGGGCTCCCACAGAGAAGGCCCTCCCCCTGGGTGTCGCCAGCCGACATAACTTTTCAACTATAACAACATAACTATTGTTCAAGGACCACCTCTTTGGAAAGATTTTAAAGACTCTCCCTGGATTTCAAACACCGTCTTTTTCCTTCCTCTCTGGGGATTCCAGAAAGCAGCCAAGGATACCGAGGAGAAGACCATTTTGGTCGATCGGATACACCTCAAATGTTCCTGAGTTTCAGGACCAGGAAAGAGCCTAAAAGTCTCACCCTTCTAAGACCCTCTACTTCTCACCTTCCTCCACGCGCCTTTTTCTGACAACAGCCTGAGGGGACAATGGCTCCTTCTCTGCACCGGGCACCAGGAATCCTTCCTGCTCCACCAACAAGTCGATCTCTCCGGCTGTAATTTCAGGGAGATCTTGCTCGTCCTAAAGCGGGTAGGAGAGAATCTGCTATGAACCTGTTATGAGCAGGGGTGAAATCCAGCAGGTTGTGACAGGTTCGGGAGAACCCGTAGCGGAAATTTTGAGTAGTTCGGAGAACCGGCAAATACCACCTCTGGCTGGCCCCAGAGTGGGGTGGGAATGGAGATTTTGCAATATCCTTCCCCCAGGAGTGAGGAGGGAATGGGGATTTTGCAGTATCCTTCCCCCGCCATGCACACCAAGCCACGCCCACAGAACCAGTAGTAAAAAAAAATTGATTTTCACCACTGAACCGGATATTAATTTTAATGTGGTTTGCCAAACTGGTGGTTGCAAGGACTGGCTGACCAGGCCCACCCCGCCCTGCCCCTCCTAGGAGTCTCCACGCGGCCCGTTTTGGATGCCAGGTAAGTACAGCACCCACGTGGAGGCTCTGGGAGGGCGAAAAATGGGCCTCCTGGAAGTCCAGAAACAAGCCTATTTCCAGCCTCCGGAGCCTGAGGAGGCTGTTTTCACCCTCCTGGAGGCTCGAGAAAAGCCTCTGGAGCCTGGGGAGGGTGAAAAATGGGCCTACCGGAATTCTGGAAACGGGCCTATTTCCAGCCTCCAGAGCCTGGGGAGGCCCTTTTCACCCTCCTAGAGGCTCGAGGAAATCCTCCGGAGCCTGGGGAGGGCAAAAATGCCTCCCCCTCTGCCATGGTGCAAGAGGCCGAGTAGGCTACACCCACCATATCCACGCCCACCCAGCAACCAGGCAGAGAACCAGTTTCTACAATTTGCTATTCAACTTGCGAATGAACGCTTCATGTAACGCACAGATCGTGAAAGCCTGGAAACCATCAAGGTCGCCGCTGCAGGTGCTCGAGAAAGAGGCGGACGGTTCCCATAACAAAAGGACGTCTCATCATTGGACAATGTGATTGCCCAGGGTCGGGGGGGGGGGGGGGGAGAGAAGCTATTGATTAACAGGGCGAGCATTCGTGCGGGAAAACCAGAGCTGGTTTTGATTCTTCAGTACCAAAATGGTGCATCCAATAAAGTTTTACTTTTGGGGAATTCCAAGCACCTGAGAGTGTGTCCTTATTTTGGGTTGACTAGTTGGACATTTAAAGGGACGCGGTGGCTCGGTGGCTAGGACGCTGAGGTTGTCGATCGAAAGGTCGGCAGTTCAGTGGTTCAAATCCCTCCTGCCGCGTAACGGGGTGAGCTCCCCGTGACTTGTCCCAGCTTCTGCCAACCTAGCCGTTCGAAAGCACGTAAAAAATGCAAGTGGAAAAAATAGGGACCACCTTTGGTGGGAAGGGAACAGCGTTCCGTGCGCCTTTGGGGTTGAGTCATGCCGGCCACATGACCACGGAGACGTCTTCAGACAGCGCTGGCTCTTTGGCTTTGAAATGGAGATGAGCACCGACGCCTAGAGTCAGGAACGACTAGCGCAGAGGTGCAAGGGGAACCTTTACCTTTTAGTTGGACATTTTGACGCTCCCACATTACAAATCACATCATCCTTGTCTACCCCTCTTCCCCACTTCCCAGCAGGAGGGCTTACTTCAATTTTCAGCAGTGTGATGGGCTCGGATTCTTTGAGCGTGATTGCATCAGGAGAGACGGTGATCCTCGGTTTTCCTTTGGCATGAAAAAGATTTGAAAATTAGTGGTTATTTTGCAACATTTGCACTCGCCCAGCGGGCTCAGAGCGGTGAAAACGAACTAAAACAGAAGCTCCATTCGGCAAAGATGCAGGTAGTATATAATGACCATTCAAAGCAGGGGTGAAATGTAAAATTTGTTACTACCAGTTCTGTGGGCGTGGCTTGTGTGTGTGTGGGGGGGTAATGTGACTGGGTGGGCGTGGCCAACCTTTTTTTTTTTTTTAAACTTTCCAAAGCATTTTTTTCTAATGCTTTGAAAAGCCTCTGGCGATCAGGCAACTCAGCTGGGATGGTCAGAGACTTTTCAAAGCATTTTTTTTACCACCTCTTCGGCCAAGAGGTTGCAGAAAAAAATGCTTTGAAAAGCCTCTGAGGATCCCAGCTGAGCCGCGCGATCATCAGAGGCTTTTTTTTTTTTTTACTTTTAAAAGCATTTTTTCGTCGGAAGAGGTTGTAGAAAAAAATGCTTTTAAAAGAAAAAAAAAAAAAGCCTCTGATGATCGTGCGGCTCAGCTGGGCATGGGGGGGGGGGCGCAGGGATTTTTGCTACCAGTTCTCCGAACCATCCGCCACCATCGCTACCGGATCGAGTGATCCGGTCCGAACCAGGAGCATTTCACCCTGATTCAAAGTTACAACAGGGACTGTTTTTTACACAGTTACGACCTATGGCCACGTGATCAAAATTCAGACACCTGGCAACTGACTCAAATTGATGACGATTGCAATGTCCTGAAGTCAACCTTTTGCGACCTTCTGACAAGCACAGTCAATGGGGAAGCCGGATTCACTTAACTAACTTTAAAAAAAAAATGCAGTCATTCACTTAACAACGCTGGCAAGAAAGGTCGAAAAATGGGGCTCGGCTCATTTAACCAATGTTTCACTTAGCAGCAGAAATTTTGGGCTCGGTTCTGGTCATACGTCGAGGACTATCTCAATGGAAAAATAAAGAATTGGCCTTGCAAAGCCAGGGAATTCGCAAGGAAGAGTTGTTTTGAATTCATGGCACAGGAACGCGCATTGTTTGTCTTTAATGAGTCCCAGGATTCTGTTCTGTTTCGTTTTTAATTTTTTGCTGCAAACGATTACAGGGCAACGAAGGGAATTATTATTTCTGTCTAACGGCTGGTCCACAGCTGCAGAGGCATTCAAGCAAGCGATTATCAAACGGAAGAAAGAGGCGGCTTTGTGCAAATAGAATGAATAATTGTTAAAAATCGGGGCTAGCTGTTGGCAAGTTTGAAACGGCGCAGCCAGAAGCTGCAGAGAAAAAAATATATATGCAAAAAACAGAGAGGAGGGCAGCCTATTTTTCGATCTCCAAAACAAGGAGGGTTTGGGTCACACAACAACGGTCCCCTACACCTTAATTCCTGCAAAACTCACGTCCTCCTCGCCCCGAGTTGCTTGTTTGAAAAGGCAACTGGACTTTCTGTGTTTTTCCATCGAAGGCGTTTCGCTTCTCATCCGAGAAGCTTCTTCGGTTCTGACTGAATGGTGAGGAATGGAAGGATTTATATTCCTTGCAGTCATCTTAGTACTCTCTCTGAGGGTTGTTGAGGCTACTTCGAGGTTTATCTCTGCCCCCAGGGACACCTGAGTAGTGCCATATGGGTGTGGAGCTGAAAGGACTGTGTTGTAAACAGGAGATAGATGTTATCGTATCCTTCCGCCTCTGTTAAGAGAGGGCTGCTCAGTTTTAAAGCAGATGGCCTCTTCGACCCCTCTTTCAAACGCCTCTCTCAACCGAGAGTGTTGGTGTGTGTGTGATAACACCATCTATCTCCTGTTTACAACACAGTCCTTTCAGCAGTTCCAAGAAAGTTCCTCACCCACTTAAGAGAATAACTTTATTGTCGCTTTGAATTAATGTGAATGATGTAGGAATAGTACAGGGTCAGCTATATGAACACTGAAGGGCCCTCTTTATTCACATTATTATAAAGAAAGCAATGTGCTTGTTTAGAAATTACACTAGGTCAGCTAAATTCCATTCTTGGTGATATATATCTTCTGAGGGGCCTAGCTGTCAAGGATGCAAGGACATCCATATGTAATATATATCTTCCGAGGGGCCTATCTGTGAAGGATGCAGAGACATCCATCTGAAACAAAAAGTTAATTATTATCCAAAAGCAGTCATGAATCTACGCATCAGCAAACACAGAATTGAGGAAGGTTGTTTAGCTAAGATAATTTCATGAACTAGAAAATAATGAAAGAATTTAGTAATTAGAAAGTGTCAATTATAATGTAACAAAGGTATGTTAACCATATATGGAAAACTGCTGTGCTTGCAAAATCCTTTGTCTTGGAGATGTATCAAAGCAGTTGTATCAGAGCTCTTCTTGGTTCAGAATTGCAGATACAAATCTGCTTCTGAAACTGCGCAATAAAACTGTCTCTGGCTGACCCGGGAATGTTGTTTGGTCCCATCATTCCATAACAGAATGTCCACTCCTTGGCGTACATTAAAATGAAATTTCGTTGCAGGCAGCTCTCAAAGGGTCACGCCCTCCAATATACACTCAGGGGTGGGCTTCAAAAATTTTAGAAAGGGCTTCTCTGCCCTCCCCGGGTTTCGGAGGCTTTCCTCGAGCCTCTGGGAGGGCGAAAACGGCCTCCCCAGGCTCCGGAGGCCGTCTGGAGGCTGGAAACGGGCCTTTTTCTGGCCTTCCAGTAGGCCTATTTTCCGCCCTCCCCAAGCCTCCGTGTGCGCCCTACACTTACCTGCCATCCAAAACGGGCAGTGTAGGGACTCCTGGGAGGGGTGGGGTGGGATGGGTGGGGCCAGCCAAGAGTGGGATTTGGGGGTTCTCCGAATTGCACAGAATCGTAGCTAGAGGTTCTCCCAAACCCCCAGCAGCCCACCCCTATATACACTACATAAACATGACAAAATCAATCAGTCAATCAATCAAATCAAAATTATGCACAGATATTATATGACACAGAGAAACAATACACAGTCTAATTTGGAGGTAGACATGCATATTTGCATTCTGATTCAGGGGACCCGGAGGGTACAGATAAACCTCCAAGTGGCCTCAATGACTCTCAGAGGGAGTACTAACAACCAGATGACTGCAAGGAATATAAATCCTTCACCGTTCAGTCAGAACTGAAGAAACTTCTTGGATGAGAAGCGAAACGTCTTCAAGGAAAAACAAAACAAAACAAAGACAATCCAGCTGAGGTGTTTAAAAAAAAACAAAAAACTAACAACACCTTTGTCACAACCGTAACCCAAATGACCGAGAATCTCCATAGACATCACGTCTTCTTACAATGCTTTGAAAGCTGCAGTCAAAACAGGTGGTGTGAGGAACGTTTCACACTTGCGTTCATAACTTCTGGCCAGTTTCAATTTTAAGCAGAGGCCGAGGGCTGCAAAAACAGGGTGAGAGTCACCACATCCTCTAACAACGAAAAGCGGTTGTCAGGATTTGCATTTGTGGGTTGACAAGTCATCCCGAAAGGCAAACCTGCCTCGTGGTTAAGCGAGGCAAATGTTCGCCTGAGGAGAGAGAAGAAGCCTTTTCTACCCGAAACTGCAGTCCTGAGTTTCGGCCTCACCTGTCCTTCGAGGCCGGAGGGAGGGAGGAGACAGTTCCAGAGGGCTTCTTTCAGGAGTTGGGGCCTCCAAGAGGTCTCGGACCTGGGAAAAGAAGAAGATGGTATAGGGTTCACTTCCAGAGCAGGGGGATGGACTAGAAGACCTCCAAGGTCCCTTCCACCTCTGTTATTCTATTCTATTCTTTCCTTATTCTATTCTATTCTATTTTTCTATTCTATTTTATTATTCTATTCTATTATTCTGTTCTATTCTATTTCTATTCTATTCTATTCTTTCCTTATTCTATTCTATTTTTCTATTCTATTCTATTCTATTCTATTCTATTCTATTCTATTCTATTCTATTCTATTCTATTCTTCTGTTCTGTTCTGTTCTATTCTATTCTATTATTCTATTCTATTCTATTCTATTTTTCTATTCTATTCTATTCTTTCCTTATTCTATTCTATTTTTCTATTCTATTTTATTATTCTATTCTATTATTCTGTTCTGTACTGTTCTGTTCTATTCTATTATTCTATTCTATTCTATTCTATTCTATTCTATTCTATTATTCTGTTCTGTTCTGTTCTATTCTGTTATTCTATTCTATTCTATTCTATTCTATTCTATTCTATTCTATTCTATTCTATTCTATTCTATTCTTCTATTCTATTCTATTCTATTCTATTCTATTCTTTTCCATTCTATTCTATTCTATATTCTAGTTTTATATTCTATTCCTATTCTATTCTTTCCTTATTCTATTCTATTTTTATATTCTATTTTATTATTCTATTCTCTATTATTCTATTCTATTCTATTCTATTCTATTATTCTATTCTATTCTATTATTCTATTCTATTATTCTATTCTATTTTTCTATTCTATTCCTATTCTATTCTATTCTTTCCTTATTCTATTCTATTCGATTTTTATATTCTATTTTATTATTCTATTCTACTCTATTATTATTCTATTTTATTCTATTCTTTTCCATTCTATTCTATTCTATATTCTATTCTCCATTCTATTCTATTCTATTCTATTCTATTCTATTCTATTCTATTCTATTCTATTCTATTCTATTCTATTCTATTCTATTCTATTCTTTCCTTATTCTATTCTATTTTTATATTCTAGTTTTATATTCTATTCCTATTCTATTCTATTCTTTCCTTATTCTATTCTATTTTTATATTCTATTTTATTATTCTATTCTCTATTATTCTATTCTATTCTATTCTATTCTATTCTATTCTATTCTATTCTATTCTATTCTATTCTATTCTTCTATTCTATTTTTCTATTCTATTCCTATTCTATTCTATTCTTTCCTTATTCTATTCTATTCGATTTTTATATTCTATTTTATTATTCTATTCTACTCTATTATTATTCTATTTTATTCTATTCTTTTCCATTCTATTCTATTCTATATTCTATTCTCCATTCTATTCTATTCTATTCTATTCTATTCCTATTCTATTCTATTCTTTCCTTATTCTATTCTATTTTTATATTCCATTCTATTATTCTATTCTACTCTATTTTATTATTATTCTATTCTATTCTATTCTATTCTATTCTATTCTATTCTATTCTATTCTATTCTATTCTATTCTATTCTATTCTATTCTATTCCATCCCATCCCATCCCATCCCATCCCATCCCATCCCATCCCTTCCCACTCTATCCTACTCTACCCTATCCTATTCTGATATTGTGCCAGGAATTGGATTCATGTGTCCCAAGTGGGAATTTTGGCAGTTCAGGGTAGGACCAGCTGGATGACCTTGGCTGAGTTAACCAGAGCCAGACATATGTAGTAAGGATGGGACACCACAAGGAAACCCCGCCATTGCAAGTTATGCTAAAAAATACAATTTCTATGTGAAAAAAACAGTCATTTTTCTCCAGTGCCGTTGTAACTTTGAACGGTCACTAAACGAACTGTGGCAAGGCAAGGTCGTCCTTCGACTTACAACCACCGGTTTAGCAACCGTTCAAAGTTACGACAGCGCTGGTCCTCGCCCTTACGACCCTCTGTCGCAAAATCTGAGTGCTCCACCATCAGGGTGGGGAGAATTAGCACCAGCATCTCTCTCCCACCCACCCCCACCCCACCCCCCAAAAAACGGGATCTTACATGTGGGATCGAAAAAGGGCTGGGCAGCAGAGGTTCCATCATGCCGAAAAAGGGATCGGGGGCTTCCTCCAGAGTTTCCATGAGCGCCAGTTGGTCGGGAAGGAGGAGACCTGGTCTGGAATTGGGAAGAACAGAAAGAATTGCCAAAGGAATCTTTTTTAAAAAAAAAAACACGACACAGGCCTTTTAAATCCGGGAAGATCACAATCGCTCACTGTTCAAGATCGGTCAAATCGATTCTTATTTGTTGGTGGGCTCGGCTCAGGCGTTCCAAGGTGAGTTGGATTTCCTCTGAAAAGAGAGAGAGAGAGAAAATAAAATTTAGAACAAGGGAAATCCCCCAGACTTCCAAACAATATTTCACACTTCCTTAATCCAAATGTTTGCATATATTTTTCCGTGTAAGATTGAGAGTACCTTGGCGATGTTTTGACGAGGTCTCACTCGTCATCTTCAGGTTGGTGACTTCGGCTTCGTGCTTGTGCGAGGAAAGAGTGATCGGAGCTGCTGTCTCTCTATAAATACTGGTGGGGAGGTGTGGGGTGCTGGCTTTGTTGCTGTGAGCAGGTTGGTTGCCTGTGTTGTTTCATCTTGATTAGTTGATGAAGTTGATGTTTGCAGATTAGTCAGCTGTTTCGTAACATCCTGTGTGGGTGAGGTCCTTGATGTGTGCCCATCACAGCAACAAAGCCAGCACCCCACACCTCCCCACCAGTATTTATAGAGAGACGGCAGCTCCGATCACGCTTTCCTCGCACAAGCACGAAGACGAAGTCACCAACCTGAAGATGACGAGTGGGACCTCGTCGAAACGTCGCCAAGATACTCTCAATCTTACACGGGAAAAGACCCGAATACACCAAAACTTGCATACCTCTACCCGTGAAAATCTACGAAAACAAATATATATATATATACACCGCCCTGAGTCCTTCGGGAGAAGGGCGGTATAAAAGTTTTATTATTATTATTATTATTATTATTATTATTATTATTATTATTATTATTATTATTATTATTATTATTATTATTAATAATAATAATAATAATAATAATAATAATAATAATTTATTTATTTATTTATTATTCAAATTTCTATACCGCCCTTCTCCTTTCGGACTCAGGGCGGTGAACAGCCAAAATATCTGTACCTCCGTGGTACAGTTAATCCTCGATTTACAACGGTTCATTTAGTTGACCATCCAAAGTTACAATGGCACTGTCTCGAGATAAAGAGGAATCAGTGTATTTCAAGACACAGGGAAGATTTTATATATGGTTAGAAAAGAAATACGAAGATAAGAGGATAGATAAATGATTTAGATAATGTAAAGTTAAACGAGGGAGAGGATAAAAAAGAAATAGAAACCCAGATGACACCAGAGTAAATGAAAAAGAGGAATGGGAGCAGTGGGGGGTTTCCAATTTTTTTACTACCGGTTCTATGGGTGTGGCTTGGTGGGCATGGTAGGGGAAGGATACTGTAAAATCTCCATTCCCTCCCCAATCCAGGGGAAGGTTACTGCAAAATCCCCATTTCCTCCCGATCAGCTGGGACTTGGGAGGCAGAGAATAGATGGGGGCGGGGCCAGTCAGAATTTTTACTACCGGTTCTCCGAACTACTCAAAATTTCCGCTACCGGTTCTCCAGAACTGGTCAGAACCTGCTGAAACCCACCTCTGGATGGGGGGGGGGGAAAGAAAGAAGATAATAAGAATAAATGTACAATTATGATGATAATACTGACAGATAGAATAAATCTGACAAGAAATTGAAAGAAAGTATATACTATTCAAATACAGGAGTTGCTCGGATATCAAACAAGGAGAATATTCCACAGCAAAGAAGATAGAAAGGACAGAGGAGGAGAGGGTAGGAAGAGGAGAGGGAGGGAGAGGAATGGAAGACAGGGAAAAGGAGAGGAAAAGAAGGGCAGGGGACAGGAGTAGGAGAGAAGGTGAGAAGGAGGAAAAGAAGAGAGGAGTGGGGGAAAGGAAGGGGAAGTAGGATGAGGTAGGAGAGGAGGAAGGAGAAAGTAGGAGAAGAGAGGAGGGAGGGAGGGGAGGGAAAGAGGAGAAGAAAAAGAAAGGATAGAAGAGCAACTCCGAATGTAAATTAAAATGCCTTATTTTCATGCTTTCTTTAAGGAAAATATATATGTATGATTAATTATGTATAAGAAAATGTACATTTTATGTTATGTGTGTAAGAAATAAAACTGAAAAAGTTACAACGGCACTGAAAAAATGTGACTCTTCGCAGCATCCCCATGATCGTGTGATCAAAAGTCAGACGCTTGGCCACTGATTCACATTTATGATGGTTGCAGTTGTCCATGGAGTCCATGGAGAGAGCAGATTCACTTAACAACCGGAATCATTACTAATGATCAATTGCAGCAATTCGCTTAACAAGGTCGTAAAATGCGGCCAAAAAAACACTCCCCCATTGAACAAGTGTCTCAGTTAACAACAGAAATGTTGGGCTCGGTTGGGGTCGTAAGTCGAGGACTAGCTGTACTTGTGAATTTGGGAAAACCCGGGAAGAAAACTCTTGAAGGAAAATAAAGTACAGAAACCGTTTTTATTTAAATCTCTTGATTTCACTTCGTCCAAATGTGTTGGGATGCAACCATTAAAAACCATTAGACTTGATATTTTAGTCTACTACAGCAATCTTTCTCAAAACTTGGCCACTTTCAGATGGGTGGACTTCAACTCCCAGAATTCCCCAACCAGCGTAATAGCATAGCCCCCAGGGGAATTCTGAGAGTTGAAGTCCACCCAGCTTAAAGATGCTGAAGTTGAGAAACACTAACCTACAGAATCTGGTAGCATCTTATCATCATCATCATTATCCTCTTAAAAGATAACGAACCCATAATCCCTTCTGGAGTCTTGGGCAACTGAATGGAGCTAGCAGAGTGTTTTTTACTGGCCGGATGCCTTTCCTGTCGCCAATGCGGAGTTTTGTTCAGCAGATATATTCTCAGTGTGCCCGGAGAGAGAAAAATCTGCCTCTACCTAGGATTGAACTCACTGCCTCCTGAGTGTGAGGCGAGAGCTAATCTGGTAGCATCTTATGCGACGAGCAATTTTTGTGAGATGCATCTGGTATGTAAAGCTGCAGCTCTCAAAAACTTCTGTTTTTTAATAAAATTTGTTTTTTTTTAAATTTAAAAACATTTTTTTATCTTATTTATTTATTTTAAGAAGCAGCAGGTGGAAACTAATCAAGGGGAGAAGCAACCTAGAACTAAGAAGAAATTTCCTGACAGTGAGAACAATTGACCAGTGGAACAGCTTGCCACCAGAAGTTGTGAGTGCTCCAACACTGGAAGTTTTTCCATGCTTATACGTGTCAGGCACAGGACCCAGCTGTTCCTCCTCTTCCTCATCAGCCACCTCCAGACCTGGGGGCTCTTGACTCTCCATCTGAGGGCTGACGGACGGTCCAGGCTCTCTCTCTCTCTGTCTCTCTCTCTCTGCCAGCTCCATTCCCTCTTCCCCCTCTGAGCTCTCAGGTTGCCCTGATGCTGGCCCTGACTCCCACACCTCCTCCTCCTCCACTGATTCGGCTGCTGGAGGGGCCGGCAGCCGACATGCCACAACAGATGCCCCCTGGATTTCTGAAAGAAGGAGAAATCCATTCTGGGAAGGAACAAAAAGGGACAGCTGGAATCCTACCGACGAGATATTGACATTGGCGACTGTAAACCAAGATCACGCCATATTGCAGCTGAGCAGAGAGGTAGAGAGAGAATCTTGGCCGGGGTGCTCCAGGAACTGGTGGTGGGACACGGACCAGGATGTAAGCCAGGATCTCGTCGCTGTCAAGAAAAGGAAACACAGCTAGTAAATACATTTACATACATCAGAAAACATTTCGGAGGCAGTAGAACGCAGCTTCCGAGATCTGCAAGTGGGCATCGCATCCTGCCAAGAGGCAGTGGACAAATCCTGCATCGCAACGATCGCTTGGAGGTGGGAGATACTTTCAGTGTAATCTACCAGATCCCTTGCATGGATTGCCCCTATGACTAGCCTAGAACTAAGAAGAAATTTCCTGACAGTGAGAACAATTAATCAGTGGATCAACTTGCCTCCAGAGGTTGTGAATGCTCCAACACTGGAAGTTTTTAAGAAGATGTTGTATAACCATTTGTCTGAAGTGGTGTAGGGTTTCCTGCTTAAGCAGGGGGTTGGACTAGAAGACCTCTAAGGTCCCTTCCACCTCTGTTATTCTATTCTACGTGGGGAGAAAGCTAACCACCCAACTGAAAGAACACAATTGAGAAGAGAAGACATGAACTCATTGGTAGCTTCACTTTGCCATGAACAAGGACATGCATTCAGTTTCGCAGCTATTCAGATTGTTGGCCGAGCAGGGACAAAAACAGCCTGGGAAATGATTGAAACCTGGGAAACGGGTCCCTTGTCAATCAACAGGAGTGTTGATTTACCATCAGTTTACCAAGTACTTAGGAGCCAAGGACTTGGCAACACAACGACTTAATAACTGCCCACCAACAACCCAGTCAACAACTAAAAAAACCACACACAACCTAAATACTAACACATCGAGTAGCCCAAAGCACACATTCTTGTGAGAGAGACAAGTTCCCTGAGGATGGGTTGCAGCACAAGTCCGAAAGCTCAGAAAACTAAACCTCTGGTCCCGGTGACCGATCCAGATTGGATCCCGCAATACAGGTAGTCCTCAATTTATAACCGTTCATTTAGTGACCTTTCGAAGTTACTGTTGTGGTCCGCCAGCAGCCCGCGGAGCTGGCAGCAGAGTCGGACAGTGAGGAGGCCGGGGAGGACCATGGGCCAGTCCTGGAGTTTGGGGAAGGCCCAGACGAGGGCTCTGCGTCGGAGGCAGAGATGGGGCCAGGGTCATCTGGGAGCAATGCGTGGACTCCGGAGCCTCCAGAGTCAGACAGCAGAGAGGCAGAGGAACAGGAGGAGCCTGTTCCTAGTGGACACATCTGCAGAGCTGCCAGAAGGCAAGAGCAGCTAAAGCAAAAAGGACGACTCGGGAGTAAGGCCAGGTGATGATTGGCCCTTCCCATATGGCTTAAAAGAGCAGCAAAGGCTCTTGGGCTCTTTGTAGGAAAGCAACATTGCTAAATCTGTTTCCAGTCAGCATCTCTTGTTTCTGAACTACATGGGGCTTTGCCAAGAAAGGCCTTTGGCAGGGTGCCAAAGAAGATAAAGGTTTGTGATAAGCCCGAAGGACTTTTTCTGAAGGACTTGTTTTGGAATTAATTTGGATTCAGCTGAGAATGAAGTAATTCTCAGCTGTTACAATAAAATAGTTTTGTTTGAGACTAATTGTGTCCTGTAATGACTAAGTGAGCCTAAGTCACAACAGTTACAATGGCCCTGAAAAAAGAGACTTAAGACTGGTTGTCACACTTCAAAATTTAGGCACTTGGTAACTGGTATGTATTTAGGACAGTTGCGGTGTCCCAGGGTCATGTGATGGATGGGTGGATGGATAGATGGACAGATGGATAGATACAGATAGATGATAGATGATAGAAAGAGAGATAGAGATAGATAAATTATAGATAGATAGGGAGATAGATAGAAAGATAGATAGATAGATAGATAGATAGATAGATAGATAGATAGATAGATAGATAGATAGATAGATAGATAGAATAATTTTATTGTCACTTTAAATGTACACTAATCAGCATACATTTAAATGAGATTTTAGTTGTGCCAGCTTTCAAAGGATCACCACCTCCAATATATATTGCATAAACACAACAAAATAATAGATAAATAAATACAAAATTATGCGTATGCCCACCTATATTATATGACACATAGATCACCATTCATAATCTTCCGAGCTGGCATCCAACAAGCAAAGTCAATGAGGGAACCCAGCTTACGCTGAAAACGGCATGATTCGCTTAACAACTGCAGTGACTCACTCAACAACGGCGGCAAAAAAAAAAAGATCGCAAAATGGGACGCAGCTCAATTTAACGACTGCTTTGCTCAGCAATGGAAAATTTGGGGTCGGTTGTGGTCGTAAGTCGAGGACTGCTTATATACTGAACCCGTCCTCTTCAAAAGGAATAGTAATAATTATAGGTAGTCCTTAACTTACAACAGCTCATTTAGTGACGATTCAAAGTTACAAATATCACTTTAAAAAAAAATGACTTATGACCACTAAGTTTTTCACACTTAATGACCGTTGCAGCATCGCCATGGTCATGCGACCAACATTTGGATGCTTGCCAAACTGATTCATATTTATGACGGTTTGCAATGTCCCAGGATCATATCAGGGGTGAAATCCAGCAGGTTCTGACAGGTTCTGGAGAACCGGTAGCATCCGAATTTTGAGCAGTTCAGAGAACCGGCAAATACCACCTCTGGCTGGCCCCAGAGTGGGGTGGGAATGGAGATTTTGCAGTATCCTTCCCCTGCCATGCCCACCAAGCCACACCCACCAAGCCACGCCCAAAGAACCAGTAGTAAAAAAAACTGGATTTCACCACTGGATCATATGATCCTCTTTTGGGACCATCTGACAAGCAATGTCAAGGGGGGGGGGAGGGAAGCCAGATTCACTTAAGTAACCGTGTTACTCATTTAACCACTGCAGTGATTCACTTAACAACCGTGGCAAGAAAAGTCGTAAAATGGAGCAAAATTCACTTAACAACTGTTTCTCCTGGCAACAAAAATTTGAGGCTCGATTGTGGGCGTATGTTCCTGGATGACCTATAATAATAATAACAAAAAATACTTCATCTACCCAGCAGATCTCAATTCCTCTTTTTTTTAGGGAATTCAACTCTCACTCACCATGTTTGGGGAACGTTGACCTTCAGGTATTCCCGTTTTAGGAGTTTTGAAGCTCCAGTCGCTGCCAACCTGTTGGACATATGACATGGTCAATCGGTGGAGTGGGTTATACCCATGTGCCACCCTGTTGTACTACACCCAAACGTCTGAATTTCCAACAAAGGCAAATTACCAAATTGTAGCGAAGCATCCGGTATGGCGTTGCAGAACATTGGGATAGTAAAACATGATGGAATCGGTGTTTTTTTTTGTTTTTTTTAAAGAATAAGAGGAAGAAAAACTTTTAGAAATTGTAAAAAAAATTAAAATGGATGGATGTTTATGCTTTCTTCTAAAGAGCGGCCCTTTTTTCCAGACAAGACAGCTATATATTGTATTATTTTATTTGTGGGTTTATACAAATCGATTAAGAGGCAGATATACTGAAGGTTTTTTTGAACTCAGAAATCAAGTCATCTCAAAGGTTTGATTTGAGACGGCATCGAATTGAAGGCAGGCGGTATTTTTTTCCTGCCCCATAAATTATTTCATTGTGAATTAAGACTTTACATCAAGATTTAAAAGATGTAAAGTTATGGAGTTATGGAGGTTTTTTTTAAAACAACGCTTTTAAATTAAAAGGGCTATGAAGAATAAGCAGAATTTACTGAGAGAAGTTTCTGCCTCTGTTGGTGACCGTATTAATTAAAATAGCCAAAGAAGGCAACTAACTATTGTATGAGAATGGATAACTGAAGCCCAATTGATAGCATTAAAAATAAATCTTATTATATTAATTGTAAGAAGTGAATGAGGATAGAATATTAAGAATTACGGTGTTGGTAAAAGGAATGGAGTAATTTGAGAACAATTAATTAACAGCAACTGAACAAAGCTAATTAATAAGGGACAAATTATTGAGCTGGGGAAAAAAAAAACCCAGATTAATAGAAGCCCAAAATTCAAAATTTAAAAAAAATAATTTAAAAAAAAAAACAAATTTGCTGTTCAAAAGTTCAAAAATGGAAAAGGCAGATTCCACCAAAAAAAAAAAGACAATTAACGAGAGGCTTAATTAGTGCCTAACAATGAATTATTAGGCTGTTTTAACTGGAGTAAAACCAATAAATTTGGAGCTTTTGATCCAAATTGTTAATTATTGCAATTATTGAGAACCGAGGTGGAAAAATGAATAAAAGGAGACATGGAAAGAGTTGAGCTATTCCCAAAATGGGGAACCTAGTTGGTGAGTAGGGTTTTTTTTTAAAAAAAGTAATTAAGGAATTAATTGGAATTAAGAGAGGAGAAGGATTAGATTCCAATTAATTATTGTAAATAAAGCCTCTACATTCCCTCAGTGTATCTTAGACATCAAATGAAACAGGTGTCAGTTTTGCCTTTAAAAGAATAGCTTTGGACCAATCCCTGCTGCTTTCCAAAGCTCTGGCCAATAAGAACCTCTCCCTCCTTTAATGGCTCAGCCAATCCCGGCATGGAGAAACAGATGAAGGGAAACTTTTCTTCCAGCTCGGAGACAGACGTTAGTTCTCTAATTCCAACCAATCACATCTCTGTATTCTCTCTTCTGCTCTTCCCTCCCCCCCGCCACCGCTCTGTGGACAATTGAGTAGCCCTGATTGGATGGAGCCCAATACCTGCTGTCATCCCGGCATCTTTTGGGAGGGTGGACCAATAAGAAGGCTCTCTCGGGAGCGGTAGCCCAATCAAATCTCATCTCTTCGGTTCTCCGATAGTATAAATGCCATTCAGTCTTTTTTTTTGCCCAGGTTTTTTTCCCCAAGGCTGGTTGACCCACCCACTTGTTAAGCTTGACCAATCAGATGAAAGAGTTCGGGAGGAAAACCATCCAATCACAACACATAGTGATTTTGCCCCACCCATTTTCCCTAGGGGGTGTATTTCATCCCAGAGGTTAATTAATTAATATCCGGCCTTTATTATTTTTTTTAATAAAAATAATATATATTGGGTTTCCCTGACAATAAGTCCTAACCTAATGCAGGTTTTGGAGCCCCCCAAAATTATAAGACCGGGTCTTATTTTTGGGGAAACATGGTATAATATATAAATAGTCCCTTGGGCAGCATAGAAATTTGATAAATTAAATTAAATTAAATTAAATATAATATATAAACCATTCAAGGTGGCCAACATGCCTAATACTCTTTCCTTTTCCTATCTTCCCCACAACAACAACAACAACAACATCCCTGTGAGGTGGGCTGGACTGAGAGAGAAAGACTGGCCCAAAGTCACTGAGTCTGCTGGTGATTGGCCCAAAGTCACCCAGCTGGCTTTCTTTCATGGCTAAGAGAAAACTAGAACTCTCAGTCCCCTGGTGATTGGCTAAAAGTCACCTAGTTGGCTTTCATGGATGAGAAAGAACTAGAACTCACCATCTCCTGGTGATTGGCCCAAAGTCACCCAGCTGGCTTTCATGGGCTAAGATGGGACTAGAACTCTCATTCGCCTGGTGATTGGCCCAAAGTCACTCAGGTGGCTTTCATGGTTGAGAAAGAACTAGAACTCACCGTCTCCTGGTGACTAGCCCAAAGTCACCCAGGTGGCTTTCATGGGCTAAGATGGGACTAGAACTCACCGACTCCTGGTGATTGGCCCAAAGTCATCCTGGTAGCTTTCATGGCTAAGAGAAAACTAGAACTCTCAGTCACCTGGAGATTGGCCCAAAGTTACACAGATGGCTTTTATGGGCTAAGATGGGACTAGAACTCACCGACTCCTGGTGATTGGTCCAAAGTCATCCAGGTAGCTTTCATGGCTGAGAGAGAACTAGAACTCACCATCTCCTGGTGATTGGCCCAAAGTCACTCAGGTGGCTTTCATGGATGAGAAAGAACTAGAACTCACCATCTCCTGGTGATTGGCCCAAAGTTATGCAGGTGGCTTTCATGGGCTAAGATGGGACTAGAACTCACTGACTCCTGGTCCCAAAGTCACCCAGCTGGCTTTCATGGATGAGAAAGGACTAGAACTCACCATCACCTAGTTTCTAGCCCAGTTAATGTGACTCTTAATGTCACACGTCTCTTGTTATGATTACTATTACTTAAATAAACTTGCCATCAAATTCTCAATGACCCTGGGCAGCTCGCAACAAAGAAAAATTGCAATAAAACGAATAAAAAATAAAGATACAACAATAACTCCCATCTGTTTACCCACTGGACAAGGTATCGTGAGAATAGAATAATTCGCAATAGATACCCAGGCCTACCTTACAAGGCCGTCGTGAGGTTAAAAACCGTTGCTCGGCACGTGACCTGGGCCAGTCTCTAAATTTGATACCTAAATTAAGACAATCAATAAAATAAAACGGAACGGGTTCAAAACCCATTTCCCGCCACTTTTGGTCCCCGTCAGAGCAAAGAGAAATGGCAACTCCGCCATTTCGATCCTGGCCCTTCCTAAACAGACTCTATATGACATGTCCCATCGTCCTGTTTCGGGAGGATTGGCCTTGACGGGAGTTGTAGTCCAACCCAACTGAAAAAGATCCCAAATTTGGGGAAATAGGAAGAAACAGCGTTTCTGCCTTCTTTTGCAATCATCATTGCATGAATTTTGCAGAAACGGAAGCGTCACTAGCTGGAACGAAATCGCGAAATGTTTTTATTCGTAGCCAGGTTTCTTTTTAGTTTATTTATTCCTACAATTAATTTGCATTTATTTTACAGGTTGATATGGGCTCATTTATGCTCATTTTATGGGCTCATTTTCCCAGTGCTTTACACTGCCACTAAGCAATACCTCAGGAATGCTTCGGCCAAGGCCATCTTTAAATAAGTTTTTAATCTTCCGGTGGATTTGCAGGGATCAAAGGGAAAATAATTAGGGAGGATAGGTTGCCTAGCAACCCTGGGAGGACAACCTGACCTGTCACCATGGCGATCCCACATGCCATCACCTGCCTGGAAATGGAACTTTGAACTATGGATAGCAAGGCTAATATAATCTCGTAACCTTACTGGGCACGCTTGGTTTCGGAGTTGCTAGCCATGTTATTTTCAGTGATTGAAGCCAAAAAGCCTGGGGGGGGGGGCTTGCCTGGCGGTGTTAGCCCAATTAATCACGCACCAAGGGTGAGATAAAATCAATTTAATTCTGCAGAATAAGTCTCTTGGGGTTTATTCCTATAGCAAGTATCTACAAGCAAAAGTTTCTAGCGTTTTTATACCTGTGGTTGAAAGCAAGTGCATTTGATCTCAGATGCATAATATAAGAAATTGTTCCCTATAAGCATTCGTTAGATCTGAGATTATCTATATTTTTCTTTCTATCTATCTATCTATCTATCTATCTATCTATCTATCTATCTATCTATCTATCTATCTATCTATCTATCTATCTATCTATCATCTATCTATCTATCATCATCTATCTATCTATCTATCATCTATCTATCTATCATCTATCTATCTGTCACACTGGCCAGCTGATTTTTGGGCCTTCTGGGCCCACCAGAAGTTAGGAAACGGGCCATTTCCGGCCTCCAGACGGCCTCCAGACAGGTGGGGAGAGCCATTTTCACCCTCTCCAGGCTCCTAGAAAGGCTCTGGAGCCTGGGGAAGACAAAAAACAGGCCTTCTGGTCCCACAAGAAGTCGGGAAACGAGCTGTTTCCGGCCTCCAGAGGGACTCTGGAGGGGGGGAAGGCTGTTTTTGCCCACCCCAGGCTCCAAGAAAGCCCCTGGAGCCCGGGGAGGACAAAAAACGGGCCTACTGGGCCCACCGTGCCATCATGTTCCAAAAGCAGGGGGAGCGCATGTGGGGCGGGGCACATTAAATTATGGGTATGGGCATGAGCATGTGTGACACCCGCGCGACCCCCGCTTTTGGCACGCGACGGCAAAAAGGTTAGCCATCACTGGCATAGGGTTTCCTGCTGAGCAGGGGGTTGGGCTAGAAGACCTCGAAGGTGCCTTCCAACTCTTGTTATTCTGCAAATCGTCAGCTGAAAATGCAAGAAACTACCATGATCTGATTGTTCGGCTGCTAACAACAACTCCCAGCTCTGCCACCAATTCACAAAATATAGGTTTAAAAAATTGCTTCCCGGGAACTGAACGATTTACCAGCTCATTTTTAGGGCAAGCCCCTAAAAATTTGAAAATAAACAACATTGTTTATTAATTAACAAGAAATCTTGCAGCATTTCGGTTTTTAACTGGAAAAACGATGCCTTTGTGCCACTTCCTGAAAACTTGAGAAAACTCTCAAGTTTTAAAATGAGTCAACTTTTTTTTTTTTGAGTTTCCTCTTTTGGTGACAAATCATATTCAGAAGAAAAAAAAACACCAACAAAAAAATGTGAGAAAAGATTACGAGTTCCAACATGACTGATTACCAGTAATGTGAATAAAGTAAAAATCATACAGGGTCAGTTACATGAACACTAAAGGACCCTCTCTATTCACATTATTATAAGGGAGAAATGTGCTTGTTTGGAGATTATATTAAAAATCAGCTAATTGGTAATATATCTTCTGATGAGGCCTAGCTGTCACGGAAGGACAGTCATATGGAAAACATCTGAGGGGCCTCACTGTCTGCCTCACAAGGACATGTATGTTACAAAGAGTTACTTATTACCTAAGGACAGCAATAAATCTCCCGTATTAGTAATTACAGAACTAAGGAAGGTTGTCTAGCTAAAGATAATCTTATAAACTAGAAAATAATGGTTTAGTAATTAGGAAGTGTCAATTATCATATAACAAGTGTATGTTAACCATATATGGAAAAATGCATGTGCTCACCAAACCCTTTGTCTTGGAAACATATATAAGCAGTTGTATCAGAGCTTTCCAGGGTTCAGAATTTCAGGTACAAATCTGGCTCTGAACCTGCGCAATAAACTGTATCTGGCTGACCCAGGAATGTTTTTCAGTCTTTCATTCCATAACACTAATGTAGGTAAGCGGGTCCAGCTGGATGATCACCGAAGGGCCCTCTTTATTCATAGTATTGTAGGAAAGGAAATGTGCTTGTTTAAGGGAAGCCAATTATCCAGTTGAAAGGCAGAGAATTCCTTTGAAGTAGAAACATTCAGAAGAAGGGCCTCTCAGTTATCAGAGATAGAGATATTTGTTTGAAGGTTAAAACAGATCAAAGGATGACCACATGTAATATCAACAAGAGATAATTTGAATCTATGCTTCAGTGATTTACAAGAAGAATTATTTATTTATTTATTTATTTATTTAATCAAATTTCTATACCGCCCTACTCCCGAAGGACTCAGGGCGGTGAACAGCCAAGATAAAATACAGATAATACAAATATTAAAAATCCCTTAAAATTATTAAATATTTTGGCCGAAACACAGATTAAAACACCCAATTTATAAGATCACGAATTAAAAAATTTTAAAAATTTAAAAGAGGGGAGTTAGGCCAGGCCAGCTTGCTGAAATAAAAAAGTTTTGAGAGCACGGCGAAACGTGCGCAGGTCCGGGATCTTCCGTATCTCTGGGGGGAGCTCGTTCCAGATGGTAGGTGCCCCCACAGAGAAGGCTCTCCCCCTGGGGGCCGCCAGTCGACACTGTTTGGCCGACGGCACCCTGAGGAGCCCCTCTCTATGGGAGCGTACTGGTCGGTGAGAGGCTATTGGTAGCAGAAGGTGGTCTCGTAGATACCCCGGTCCGATGCCATGGAGCGCTCTAAAGGTGGTAACCAAAACTTTGAAGCGCACCCGGAAGACCACCGGGAGCCAGTGCAGCTCGCGCAGGAGGGGGGTCACATGGGAGCGCCACGTCGCTCCCATAACCACCCGCGCGGCCGCATTCTGGACCAGCTGGAGCCTCCAATTATGACTGTTGGCAAAGAATAATATGAAACTTAGTAATTAGGAAATGTCAATTAAATATAACAAATGTATATGACCACATCAATTGCTGTGTTAGCAGAATCCTTTGTTTGGAACTGTATAAAACTGGAATCTCATGTTTCATTAATTTGCTCAGATTTTGAGGTAGCAATACCTATCTGAACCTTATTGCAATAATAAGCTGACTCTGTCTGCCCCGAAGGGATGTCTCTTAATTCCTTCCTTCCATAACAACACCAGCACGTTAGGAAGACTGACGATGTTCTTAAAACTGTTGCCTTCCTAGAAACATTTTAAATAAAAACAACAACAAAATACTGACTGGAAAGAGCTGGAGAGAGAGAGAGAAAAAAATGGAAATTATTATCAGGATCTTGAGTAATTCCAAGCTGCTCCCTGGGGTATAATGTACCATGTATGATGTATAATGATGTAATGCCGTCAAAATCAAAATAAAAGACATTTTCTTTTGTCAAAACGTGTAAATCCATGGTATTCCCAGATTTCGTATGGATTAGGCCCGTGATGGCGAACCTATGCCACAGGTGGCACACGGAGCCATATCGGTGGGCACACGAGCATTGCCCTAGCTCAGCTACAGCACATATGAGTGCGCAGGATAATTGATATTTGGGCTTTCTGGGCACACCGGAAACTGGCAAACGGGCCGTTTCCGGCCTCCAGAGGGCCTCCAGGGGGGTGGGGAAGGCCATTTTCACTCCTAGAAAGCCTCTGGAGCCTGGGGAGGGCGAAAAACGGGCCTACCGGGCCCACCGGGCCATTGCGTTTTCACTCCTAGAAAGCCTCTGGAGCCTGGGGAGGGCGAAAAACGGGCCTACCGGGCCCACTGGCCCATCACGTGCCAAAACCAGGGGGAGCACGGGGGGGGTCTCATATGCATGCGCGGGGGGGTGGGGCGCATTGAATTGTGGGTGTGGGCACGCAGGCGCGCGACCCCCTCCGCTTTTGGCACGCAACGGCAAAAAGGTTAGCCATCCCTGGATTAGGCCCTTCCACCTTCGTGCAGGTATTGTACATCTGGATGCAGCTAGTCCTGGAGATACAACCGTTCATTTAGCGACCATTCAAAGTTACAAAAGTGACTTACGACCGTTTTTCACCCTTACGACTTTGGTAGCATCCTATGGTCATATGATCAAAATTCAGATGCTTGGCACCTGCCTCATGTTTATGACAGTCGCAGTGACCTGGAGTCACGTGATCCCCTTTTGTGGCCTTCGGACCAGCAAAACCGATGGGGAAGCCGGATTCGCTTAACAACCGTGCTACTAAGTTATCGACTGGGGTGATTCACTGTGGCGAGAAAGGTCGTAAAATGAGGCAAAACTCCCTGAACGAATGTCTCCCTTAACCACAGAAATTTTGGGGCTCAATGGCGGTCGTAAGTCAAGAACACAGCTTTGGAAGTTCATCCCTGGAGGCTTTCAAGAAGAGATTGGACTGCCATTTGTCAGAAATGGTGTGGGGGTCTCTTGCTTGGGCGGCGGGTTGGACTAGATCAGTGATGGGTAACATTTTTGTCGGCGTGTGCTGAAAGCAGCCGCGGGGAGGCATGACAACATGCACGCGTGCACGACCCACCCTACGCCCCGTTTTGGGCCTAGTAGGCCTCCCTGCAGCCTCCTGGGACCAAAAACGGGCCGTGGGGGGTTGCGCTGGACCCCCACCCCGTGCCCTGTTTTGGGCCTAGGAGGCCTCCCTGCAGCCTCCTAGGACCAAAAACTGGCCGCGGGGGGTAGCGCTGCACCCCCTCATGCCCCGTTTTGGGCCTAGTAGGCCTTCCTGCAGCCTCCTGGGACCAAAAACTGGCCGTGGTGGGTCGCGCTGCCCCCCTGTGCCCCGTTTTGGGCCTAGTAGGCCTCCCTGCAGCCTCCTGGGACCAAAAACTGGCCGTGGAGGGGAAGTGCTGCACCCCCCCCCCGTGCCCCATTTTGGGCCTAGTAGGCCTCCCTGCAGCCTCCTGGGACCAAAAACTGGCCGTGGTGGGTCGCACCGCACCCGCCCCGTGCCCTGTTTTGGGCCTAGTAGGCCTCCCTGCAGCCTCCTGGGACCAAAAACTGGCCGTGGTGGGTCGCACCGCACCCGCCCCGTGCCCTGTTTTGGGCCTAGTAAGCCTCCCTGCAGCCTCCTGGGGCCAAAAACTGGCCGCAGGGAGGCGCCACACACCGCCGCACTCCCCCAGCTCCCGTGCGTGTGCGCATAACCCCGCCCCCCACGCATGCAAGTGTGACCCCCCACCCCCTACGCATGTACACACGTCTCCCACATGCACCCCACCCCCCTGCGCATCCCGATAATCAGCCGGCGGGCGGGCACCGCATGCGCATTATAACTGAGCTGGGCGACGGCTCACGTGCCAGCTGTGACACGCGTGCCATAGGTTCGCTATCACGGGACTAGATGATTTACAAGGTCCGTTCCAACTCTGTTAATCTGAAAATCTGAAAAACTACCTGTAAATTCAGTCGCAAAATAACCCCCGTTTTGAAGATTCATCCATCAAGACACCAGATTATCACACGACTTTCACTAAAGTTTTATTAATTCGGAACACAGTAAAAAGTCTGTCAGATTAGGTTACTTTTAGAGTCAGGTAAAGTGCAAACAGTGTAAAGTGACAATACAGGAAGGGGAAGAAGCAACAGATAATTTTGCAGAAGATGGCAGAAAAGACATTTTTTTTCCACCGTATCTCAGCCAGGAAATGCAGAATTCGGCAGGACGGTCGGGCTACGGAAGGACGTTCGTCTCCTCATCTCCAAAACATAAATTTGCTTTTTTTTTTTGGCCGTTTTTTAGTGTTTTCCTTTGGACGCCACCAGCAAGCAGCACTTCCAAGCCCGTCCAAATTTGGCCTCCAAACCAATGTTGGTTTCTTCTCAGGAGAAAGCAGGAATCAAAAGCTTTGTGTTCTCAGGATGTGGTTTCTGCAGATAAGGTGGCCACGGAAACCACGCTGGGGTAGGAAACGAGGATCTCTACTACAGCGAGCAGCTGGAGGAACGCAGCCGGATAGCAAAAGTCTGTTCCATCTGGATGGATTGCAGATAGAAAGGAGAAAAAAAAGGAGGGTTCGTTAAACTTTCGGGGAGACACCGAAGAAACGGTCGGAGTTATTGGATTTAACCTGGTTTGTTCTCGTCGGCGACATTTTTATTTCTTGACTGATTTGTACCCTGCCTTGATTGTTTTTACAAATAATTCGAGGTAGTGAATTTAGTAAATACTCGTCTTATTTTCCCTACAACAACACTGTGAGGTGGTTGGGCTGACAGAGAAAGGGACTGGCCCAACGTCACCCATTTGGCTTTCATGGCTAAGATGGGACTAGAACTCCCAATCTTCTAGTGATTGGCCCTAAGTCACCCAGCCGTCTTTCATGCCTTAGGTGGGACTAGAACTCCCAGTCTCCTGGTGATCGGCCCTGAGTCACCCAGCCGGCTCTCATGCCTAAAGTAGGACTAGAACTCCCAGTCTCCTGGTGATTGGATCAAAGTCATCCATCTGGCTTTCATGCGTTAGGAGGGACTAGAACTCACCGTCTCCTGGTGATTGGCCCTGAGTCACCCAGCCAGCTCTCATGCCTAAAGTGGGACTAGAACTCCCAGTCTCCTGGTGATTGGATCAAAGCCATCCACCTGGCTTTCATGCGTTAGGAGGGACTAGAACTCCCAGTCTCCGGGTGATTGGCCCTAAGTCACCCAGCCGGCTTTCATGCATTAGAAGGGACTAGAACTCCCAATCTCCGGGTGATTGGCTCAAAGTCTCCCACCTGGCTTTCGTGCGTTAGGAGGGACTAGAACTCCCCGTCTCCTGGTGATTGACCCTAAGTCACCTGCCGGCTTTCATGCCTTAGGTGGGACTAGAATTCACCTGGCTTTCATGCGTTAGGAGGGACTAGAACTCCCAGTCTCCTGGTGAGTGGTCCTAAGTCACCCACCCGGCTTTCATACCTAAGGAGGGACTAGAACTTACAGTCTCGTTGTAATGACTGGCTCAAGGTCATCCAGCTGGCTTTCATGCCAATAGTGGGACTAGAACTCACCATCTCCAGGTGATTTGCTCAAAGTCACCCAGCCGGGTTTCATGCTTGAGGCGGAACTAGAACTCACCGTCTCCTGGTTTATAGACCAGCACACCTAAACCACTACACGAATCTGGTTTCTCCATGATTATCCAGGATTATTGTCTCCGTTCCCATCCCATAATAGCTTTCTATTAACCCAGGATGCTTTTCTACGCTTTCCCAATGCCACCCAAGGGATATCGGAGCCACGCAGTACCATCATCCACTTCCCATCTTCTCGTAAGCTAAAAGGTGGCCGAAATACAACCAAATCGAGGATGTCCCCTCATCCAGGCCCAAAATACAGAATACAGGAATCCGGAAGCAATCCAGAGAGCACAACAACCTTGGAAGTCTTTTGCTCCCATGTTCCACAGCCCTGTCTACCCACCAGGCATTGGTTTCAGAATCCCTGTCTGTAAAATTCTTGAGTTTCCCTCTGTGGACCATAGACTCCAATCTTGAGTTCGAAAAACTTCAGAGGTGTTTTCTCTGGGCACCAACCAATCAAAACGAACATCACTCAGCTCCGACATCACGCAATCCCCCCCCCCGTCCATGGCGCATCAACGCCAACGTGCAATACAGGTAGTCCTCAATTTACGACCACAATGGAGCCCCAACATCTCTGCGGCTAGGCAAGATAGTTGTAAAGTGAGGGGGGGGGGTTTGCCCCGTTTTACGACCGTTTTTGCCAGAGTTGTGAAGTGAATTTCCTCCGGCTGTCAAGTTAGAAAAACACAGTCGTTAAAGTGGATCTGGCTACCCCCGTCAATCGATGTTGCTTGTCCCGACTGTCGCAAACAGGGATTCAGGGGGACGAGTCAGCGGAGGAGTGTCTGAATTTTGATTCAGACGGGGAGGCTGGAAGGGTGAAAAATGGCCACGTCCCTTATTTCAGTGCCGTTGAAACTTTGTCGCTCAACAAATGGTCTTAAGTCGAGGACCACACACGTCTGTATGTGTGTGTGCATGTGTATTAGCAAAAAATCTTATTTTTATTCAGAAAGTTAAAATACACGCTCCAATTTTTTATTTTTATTTTTTACAAAATCAAAACAAAAATAGACCAATGTGGTTTTTTTGGTCCAATTTAGTTTGTTTTTTGGCAAAATATTTTTGTTCTGACCTAAGCTTCCCCAGAGCGTGAAGCAGACTCCTTGTCCCGACAAAAAATCCCTTTTTATTAAGTTACCGTGAATTCCTCTCATTCGCATCCAGCAAAGTCTTTCAAGGGAGAATTTATAGTCACAGACCTTATCTGGTTTGGAGAGCTGCCAGGCCGATATCTTCAACACTTGGCAAGGAGCCACGAACCGAACTAATTGTCTCCTGCAAACTCCACTCCCCTGTCGCTCCTCTTTTATTCCCTCTGGGAGGGGCCATTCATCGTCCACCTGTGGCCTTACTCCCTAGTCGACCCTTGTTCTTTAAACTGTTCCCTTCGTCTGGAAACTCTGCGCACACTGGGAACAGGCTCCAGCTGCTCATCTGCCTCACTGATGTCTCACTCCGAAGGCAGCTGATAACTGGCATACGGCATTTCTGCCTCCGACGCAGAGCCCTCATCAGAGCCTTCCCCAGACTCCAGGACTGTCCCATGTTCCTCCCCAACCTCCTCACTGTCCAAATCTGCTGCCAGCTCTGCTGGCCGCTGGCGGACCACAACAATTTCCCCCTTTACTCACCTGAATGACGATGGGGTTGCAGTCCATATGTCCGTTTCTTTCCAGTTTACCTCCGATGTAGAGAATGACCCGGGAATCCGGGAGTGGAGCCAGACCCTGTTGGTATTGCTCCAGAGCTGTGAATCCGAGACAGAAAGTTCAGCGATAGCAATTCAACGAACGACACCCCTCTTCCTTAATCTGATACGGACAGTCCTCGATTTACGACCGCAATGATAGGGCCTGAATTTCCACGATTGTGATCGTTAAGTTAAGTCGCCACAGGACCGCATCTAATTTTTTTTTTTTTTGCTTTTTTGTTTTTTTCTTTGTGTTCAATAAGCGCTTAGTGAAGAGCGTACTGTCTGAATCAATTTCGTTAATTTCGAATGTTGGCTAAGTGGATGGTTATAAGTCAAGGACTAGCTCTGTGATGGCGAACCTATGGCACACGTGCCACAGAGCCCTCTCTGCAGGCACGCGAGCCGTTGCCCAGCTCAGCTGCACTGCGCATGTGTGGCTCCCGCCGACCAGCTTATTTTTGGGATGCGTAATGGATGGGGCACATGCGGGACACATGTGCGCATGTGCAGGACTGACGGGCTGTTTTGTTCACTTTGCCTCGTTCTCACCTGACCGAAACTCCCGAGATTTGAACAGCTGCTGGTGAGTGTTATTCTCCAGTTTGATTTGGCCCTCGGGGACCAAAAATCCCGACCACGAGATGCATACTTTGCCCCGGCATTGAATGAAGATCCCTTCGTGGTTACTGGCCACCATGATGCCTTTTTCCAATTCCTTGAGCAGACGCTGAATGATCACCGGCGCATTGGCCATGTTCACCGGGGCCGGCAAAACGAAAGGTTTCATAAAATTGACCGCGCCTTTGCGCGGAGCTGGGACCGACGTAATGAGAAATTCGCCTTCCGGTAACAAGTATTCGCAGACCGGTTCGCCCGCGTAGGCGATGGACATGCAAAGAGAAAAATCTTCTGAAAAACAAACCGATATTAAATTCAATATTCACTGAATTGATAATTCTGATTTTTTTCCTTGATCTGATCTGGGTGGTCCTCGACTTACGACCATAATGCGGACTGGAATTTTCGTCGTCCGTCATTGTGGTAGTTAAGTCGAGTCGTCACACGACTCGACAGATTTTACAACCATTTTTTTTACAGGGGTCATAAGTTGAGTCGTTGCAGTTGTTAAGTGAATCATAGGGTCGTAAGTGTGAATCCAGCTTAACCAATGGCGGGGATTTTGTTTTGGTTGAAAACATGTTAAAAATAAAGTCGCAAATTATCGCAGTTGGGACTGCAATGTCCATCATAAGTCATTGCGGTTATATGTCGTGTCATCATATGACCGGACTTGATTTTACAACTACTTTTAACAGCAGTCATAAATCGAGACACTGCAGTCTTTAAGTGAAACACGTGGTCATGTTAACCAATGGGGTGGGTTTTTTTTTTTTACTAGAAACTGGTAAAAAAATGTCACAAGAGACCACAATGGGGGGCAGAATTTCCATCCTTATGTCATTGGGGTTGTAAATCGAGGATTATCCGTTAGCACAAGGATTGTGGCATCCAGGAGCCCCACCACAAGTTGCCACATGGAGAAGACAACGATGGGGCGTGTGGGGATTCCTAGAAGGGGAGGGGAGGAGAGGGGCGAGGCCAGCCAGCAATTTAACTACCGTTAAATTCAGCCGTCCCGAACCGGCTGAATCCCAGCACTGCTCGAAGGACAACACTACGGGAAATCAGGGAATATCAGATCTGCTGGGTGGTTATGATCTCTCCTTCAGACCCTTCTTCAAAGGGACCACAAACTCCATGACGTTATCAAAAAACAGACTCATTGTACACCCATAATCCTTGTCTCCTAGAGTTTTTTCAGGGCAAGGTTTCTCAACCTTGCTCACTTTAAGATGTGTGGACTTCAACTCCCAGAATTTTCCCCCCAGTCAGCTCTTTTTTTTCACTTTGCTGAAATCAAGATATATTACGTCGACCGCATTCCCACTATCTATTAAGAAAATTATTCTATCCGAAAATGCAATGAAGGTACTGTATTTTTCAGACTATAAGACGCACCTGACTGTAAGACGCACCTAACTTTAGAAGAGGAAATCAACAACAAAAAAAAAGGTTTTGGCCTCCGCGGGCCCCATTTTCAGCCCTTTTTCCGGCCCTTTTCCAGCCTTTTTTCGGCCCATTTTCAAGGCTTTTTTCTGCCCATTTCGAGGCTTTTTTCAGCCTGTTTTCAAGGCTTTTTTGGCCCGTTTTTGAGGCTTTTTTTCAGCCCATTTTTCGGCTTTTTTCGGCCCATTTTTCGGCTTTTTTCAGCCCATTTTTGAGGCTTTCCCCCCCAAAAAATGCTTCCCAAAAGCAGGCCAAAAAAAGCCTCAAAAACGGGCTGAAAAAAGCCCCGAAAATGAGCCCCAAAAAAAAAGGCCGAAAAAAGGCCCCAAAATGTGCCATGCAGAGGCAAAAAAATGGCTGGCAGGTGGGCAGGGCTTCGGCAATATTCGGTCTATAAGATGCACAGACATTTTCACCTCCTTTCAGGAGACAAAAAAGTGCGTTTTATAGTCCGAAAAATACGGAAGTTTAGCCACATGTCCTATCCGAAAATGCAATGAAGGTAGTTTAGCCACATTTTCAGATAGGATAATTTTCTTAATAGATAGTGGGAATGCGCTCAACGTAATATATTCTGGTAAACGCTTGCTGGCTGGGGAATTCTGGGAGTTGAAGTCCACATGTCTTAAAAATGACCAGGGTCGGGGAAACCGTGCTTCACCGGAAGATCCTCCCAGCTCTGGGATCTCACCTGTTGGTTCGGTAACAGTCCTCACCACAGGGTTGGGATCTGTCCTGAAGCTGAAAGTAATCAGGTTCACTTCCGGCGCTGTAGGGAATCAAACAAACAAGGAACGGTAAGGCCAAATGGTCTACCCTTTCTCGTGACCAAATTACTTCACATAATTTGGGTGTAAATGTCGTTTTTCTCCTGGGCTACGAGACGTCTCACCGATTCATGAGCGTCAATTATCTACTAGCAGTGATCTATTCGGCTAGAATCGATTTCCGGCAGGGATCTACTCCGGGTAACTTCAATGAGGCCATTCAACGTTGATTTCTAAGCGGACAATGCAGCTTCCCCCGCCCCCAACCACAGGTATAGGTAGTCCTCAATTTACGACCACAATTGAGTGCAAAATTTCCATTGCTAAGTAAGACATTTGTCTAAGGGAGTTTTGCTTTGCCTCATTTTACGACATTTCTCGCCACTGTGGCTGAGTGAATCACTGCAGCTGTTCAGTTAGTAACATGGTTGTTAAGTGAATCAGGCTTCACTATTGACTTGGCTGGTCAGAAGGTCGCAAAAGGGGATCCCGTGATCCCCAGGATACCACAACCGTCATAAGTATGAGTCAGTTGCCAAGCGTCTGAATTTTGATCACGCGACCGCGAGGATGCTTTCGTAAGTGTGAAAACGGTCATAAGTTGCTTTTTTCAGTGCCGTCGTAACTTTGAACGGTCGCTAAATGAATGGTTGTAAGTTGAGGATTAGCTATAAGCAACCGGGCATAAGTCAGAGACTGCTTGACCTCAGAACCGCTTTCAATTTTGTTCTCGCGCACAGACGATTTCTCAGTCAATGTCCTGTATGGAAAGTCCTCGGTTTACAACAGCTCATTTAGTGACCATTCAAAGTTACGACGGCACTGAAAAAGCGACTTATGGCCGTTTTTCACAGTTACGACCGTCGCAACATCCCCCGTGGTCACGTGAACAAAATTCAGACGCTTGTCAACTGACTCGTATTTATGACGGTCGCAGTGTCCCGGGGGTGGGAGGTGGTGTCACGTGATCTGCGACCTTCTGACAAGCAATGTCCGTGGAGAAGCCAGATTCACTTACCAACCGTGTGACTAACTTAACAACCACAGTGATTCACTGAACAACCGTGGCCAGAAAGGGGTGAAATTAATTGAACAACTATTTCACTTAGCAACAGAAATGTTGGGCTCAATTGTGGTCGTAAATGGAGGATTACCTGTACAACGTCTCTGTGATGACCCAGGGCATGGCACTGAGATAACACATAGAAGCTGGCAGTTCAAACCGCCCCTTTATTGCTCCAGAGCTCCCCAAACGCTCCCAAGTTTCTGGCAAGCCCCAGAGCAGAGTGAGAACAAACCCCCCACACAAACCTCAAGCAGCCTCTGGCTACAATTCATCCAGCCCAGCGGCTGTCTGCACCCAGGCTGCACGGCAATAAATCCCAAATATTATTTGGCAAAACAAGAGCCAAGCAAGGATTTCGGGGAACAAAAGATCCAGATAATTAGTCCAGAACGCCAACAAGGAATGCAAGGACTTTTGGTAAGTTCAAACGTCCGGCACACAACACTTCAGGAACTCAGTATTTGTTCCCGACAAATGCTCTTCTCTGTTGTGGCCCGTCAGCGGCCTGTGCAGCTAGTAGCTGATTCTGACAGCGAGAAGGCTGGTGTGGTGCTGCGCCAGCAGCCTGGGCAGCTGGCACTCGAGTCGGACAATGAGGAGGCTGGAGAATATGTGGTGCCAGAGGCGGGGATTCAGCCAGGGCCTCCAGAATCTTCCATGGGTGAAGAGGAAAAAGAGGAGGAGTCTCTTCTCGATGCACGGGCACACAGAGCTGCCAAAAGGCAGGAGTGGCTCCTCAAGAGGAGGTCTCCTTGAGAGTAAGGCTTGGGACTAATTGGCCACTCCCTTTAGGCCACTCCTATTTAAGGAGGAACACCGACTGAAGCGATTTGCAGGGAACAACTTCCTTCACTCTCCTTCGTGTCTTGATCTTAGTTCTCTTATCAGTTACCTGAAAATTGCTTCTGGGCTTTCTGCCAATCCTAGTAAGATTACGATTATTTATTCTTTGGAGTCTTGTAGGCTGTTAAGAAAGTTAACTAACAGCCTTTCTTTGAAATAGACCGATTTAATTTAGTATTTATTTATTTTGTCGCATTTCTATGCCGCCCAACTCCCAAGGGACTCTAGTAAACCTAGTAAACTAAAGGTTTGTACAGACTTCGCGTGTGCTGCGTTCTTTGGGGTCCGTAGCTGGGGCAGAACCTTCCCCATGGGGTCTCCTTAAGTCTCATTCCCCAGGTGTGCCTGGTGAGGCCCTCTCCTCGTGTGTGGCCTGCTCAGTCTGCACTGATCACGCCTTCGCTGCACTCTCTGAGCCCTTGCATCAGGAGGGGGTAGTCAATTTACGGGGCCGTGTGTATTCATTCCCCTACCTGGTTCAGCGGCCTGAGGACTGACTTGCCCGTTCTGGGAGTTGGACGGGTTGAAAACATTGGTCGCATGGCTCATCATGGCTTCTGGGGCGGGGGGCTCTTCCTGTGGGACCAAGAGAGAAAGGTAAGTGATCTGTTGGCCAAAAGGCCCCGGCTGGATCCTTGACACAACTCCTTCATCCTTTGCTTTTATTAACAGTCAGGCCAAAGGAGGAGGAGGAGGAGGAGGAGGAGGAGGAGGAGGAGGAGGAGGAAGAGGAAGAAGAAAAAGAAGAAGAGGAGGAGAAGGAAGAGGAAGAAGAAGAGGAAGAAGAAAAAGAAAAAGAAAAAGAGGAGGAGGAGGAGGAGGAAGAAGAAGGAGGAGGAGGAGGAGGAAGAGGAAGGAGGAGGAGGAAGAGGAAGAGGAAGAGGAAGAAGAGGAGGAGGAGGAAGAAGAAGAAGAGAGGAGGAGGAAGAGGAAGAAGAAGGAGGAGGAGGAGGAGGAGGAAGAGGAAGAAGAGAAAGAAAAGAAGAGGAGGAGGAGGAAGAAGAGGAGGAGGAAGAAGAGGAAAAGAAAGAGGAAGAAGAAGAAGAAGAAAAAGAAGAGGAGGAGGAGGAAGAGGAAGAGGAAGAAGAGGAGGAGGAGGAAGAGGAAGAAGAGGAAGAAGAAGAGGAGGAGGAGGAAGAGGAAGAGGAAGAAGAGGAGGAGGAAGAGGAAGAGGAAGAAGAAGGAGGAGGAGGAGGAAGAAGAAAAAGAAAAGAAGAGGAGGAGGAGGAAGAAGAGGAGGAGGAGGAAGAGGAAGAGGAAGAAGAGGAGGAAGAGGAAGAGGAGGAGGAGGAGGAGGAGGAGGAGGAGGAAGAGGAGAACAGAGTCAAAAGGGACCTTGGAGGTCTTCTAGTCCAACCCCCTGCTCAGGCAGGAAACTCTATGCAATTTCAGACAAATGGTGGTCCAATCTCTATTAAAAAGGAAGACAAGGAAGAGGAAGAGAAGAACGAGAAGGAGGGAGGAGGAGGAGGAGGAGGAAGAAAAGGGCTGCGGGGTCCTTGATGCTCTCTGAGCTTGGCGGTTTTCTGGCAGACGTTACATTTCCCAACTAGGTAACATCATCAGTGCTAGAAGGGAGTTGGGTTTGTGGAAAGGAGGGAGGAAGAGGAGACGAAGGAGAAGAAAGAAAAGGCCAAGGAGGAAAAGAAAGAGGAGAAAGGAAAAGAGAAGATGGAGAAGAAGAAGGAGGAGGAGAAAGATGGAGAGGAGGAAAGGGGAAAAAGGTAGGGAGTGAATAAGAAGGAATAAGAGGAGAAGAAAGACAAGGACAAGGAAGAAAAAGAAGCGGAAGAAAAAGGGAAAGATTAGGAGGAGTAGAACGAGAAGAAAGAAAAGGAGGAGGAGGAGAAGAGGGAGGAGGAGAAGGGAAAGAGAAAGGGAAACAGGGCGAATGAAAAGGAGAAAGAGGAGATGAAGGAGAAGAAAGAAAAGGCCAAGGAAGAAAAGGAAGAGGAGGAGAAAGAAAAAAAGAACAAGACGAAAGAAAAGGAGGGGGAGGAGGGGGAGGGGGACGAGAAGAAAGAAAAGAGAAAGGGAAATGGGGAGAACGAGGAGAAAGAGGAGAAGGAGAAGAAAGAAAAGGCCAAGGAGGAAAAGGAAGAGGAGGAGAAAGAAAAAGAGAAGGAGAAGAAAGAAAAGGAGAAGGAGGAGAAGGATGGGGAGGAGGAAAGGGGAAAGAGGTAGGGAGCAAATAAGAAGGAGTAAGAGGAGAAGAAAGACAAGGACAAGGAAGAAAAAGAAGAGGAAGAAAAAGGGAAAGATTAGGAGGAGAAGGAGAACGAGACGAAAGAAAAGGAGAAGGAGGAGATAGAGGAGGAGAAGGAGGAGAAAGAGGAGGAGGAGGAGAAGGGAAAGAGAAAGGGAAACGGGACGAACGAGAAGGAGAAAGAGGAAGTGAAGGAGAAGCAAGAAAAGGAGGAGGAGGTAGTGGAGGAGAAGGGATAGAGGAGAACTTCAAACAAAGCAAAGGCAAGTCATCTCCAGATAAGATTGTGTCAGTAGTTCTCACCCTGGGCTGCTTTAAGACGCGCGAGGATTTCAGCTCCCAGAATCTCCCAGCCACTGGATTTGAAGTCTACGTATAGTCTTAACGCGGCCACGGTTAAGAAATCCTGGCCTAGGGGTAGACCTGTTCCCAGTCCGGGATGTCCTTTCTCCGTCGCACTGAGCCAGGCGTGGAGACACCGAGAGTCCCCTCCTCTATCTTGACCCGATCCAGGCCAGGCCTCCCACCCCTCACCCGGGATCCCAACCAGCCTAATCTTCGCCCCTTACCCTTTGCAACAGCGACAGGGAATCGGCCGGCGGCTGGATCTCCTCCCTAGGACTCGCCGCCTCCGCCTCGGAGCTGCTGGCATCCTCCATTCTCCCCTGGTTGGTTTTCGGTGTTTTGGCCTTCTTGCCTTGGAAGAAAGAAAGGACGGGATCTTAAAACACAATTTTTAGGCCATCATCCTGGTTTTTTTTCCCCCCGACAGCCCTGCAAGGTAGGCCAGGTCAGAAAAAAAATCGTTAAGGATTACGAGAAGGCTGGGGCTGTGTGTCTCAATCTCGGCTGCTTTAAGAGGTGAGGACTTCAACTCCCAGAATTCCCCCAGCCAGTGGAAGTCCATCCGTCTTAAAGCATGCTGGGTAGAGGATTCTGGGAAATGAAGTCCGCCCATTTTAAAGCATGCTGCCTGGAGAATTCTGGGAGTTGAAGTCCTCACCTCTTAAAACAAGGTGGCTGGGGAATTCTGGGAACTAGTCTTCCGACTAAAAGCATACAGTCTGGGGAATTCTGGGAGTTGAAGTCCACCCATCTTAAAGCACCCTGGGTGAAGATTTCTGGGAATTGAAGCCCATCCATCTTAAAGGATGCTGGGTGGGGAATTCTGGGAGTTGAAGTCCTCACCTCTTAAAGCAAGGTGTCTGGGGAATTCTGGGAGTTGAAGTCCACTCCTTTTGAAACATGCTGGCTAGGGAATTCTGGGAATTGAAGCCCATCCATCTTGAAGCACTACTGGGTAGGGAATTCTGGGAGTTGAAGTCCTCAACACTTAAAGCAAGGTGGCTGGGGAATTCTGGGAAAGATTCTTCCTATCTTAAAGCATACTGTCTGAGGAATTCTGGGAATTGAAGCCCACCCATCTTGAAGCACTGCTGGCTGGGGAATTCTGGGAGCTGAAGCCCACCCATCTTAAAGCTGCTTAAAGTTTGAAAAACACGGCTTTAAAATCCGTGCCCTCAAAAATGGCTGCTACGGGTCGAATGCAGCTCCTGACACCTCGCGCCAAGGTTGAACCGAGCCGAGATGCAGAAATTCAGATTATCTGGGCCGGGGTTCGGAAACCCGGGTTCAAATCTTCCTTCCTGCTGCTTTCTTTCCTGGCGTGGCCTACTTGGAAGGTGGATGCAAATCAAAAAATAACAAAGATCGATGGGGGCCAGTGAGATACCGGATGGAATGAATAAACGTTCCAAATTCTGCAATTCCTACAGAGGAGATCGATCGGTGGAAAACATCTGGGTTCTCCCACCTGCCCCCCACCCCCCCCCCATGTTCCTCGGGCAGCCTGATGACCCCAAAGACACTGCCCTCAGGCTCACGCTGGCTGGGGCTGATGGGAATTGGAGTCCCGCGTAGCTCCGCAAGACACAGGAAGAAGGTTCTGCAGAGAGAGAGAGAGAGAATCCGGCGCGTTTCCTTACCCGTCGGCTGCTCCACAACCGGCACCAAGCGGTATACTTTGTAAGGCTCCGTCACATCCGACCGGGAAAGGGACGGCATTTCCTCGAACTCGGGACTTTTGGTCAAAGCGCAGCGGATGCGCGTCTTCCAAGTCGCCGGATTGTGTTCTCCAGGTTTGTATTTTCCTTTATAGATAGCCCAGGCCTAGGAAAGAAAGAAGGAAGGAAGGAAGGAAGGAAGGAAGGAAGGAAGGAAGGAAGGAAGGAAGGAAGGAAGAAAGAAAGAAAGAAAGAAAGAAAGAAAGAAAGAAAGAAAGAAAGAAAGAAAGAAAGAAAGAAAGAAAGAAAGAAAGAAATTACTTACGTGTATCATCATCTTTTAATAAACCCATAATCTCTTGCTGGATGGAGTCTGGGCAACTGAATGGAGCTGAGTGTTTTACTGGCCGGATGCTTTTCCTGTCCCCAATGCGGAGTTTTGTTCAGCAGATATATTCTCATTGTGCCCAGAGACAGAAATATCTGCCTCTACCTAGAATTGAACTCACGGCCTCCTGATTGTGAGGCGAGAACTCCACCTCTAGGCACTGTTGCTAATACCCAAAGTGTGGTCACATGACCGGGGGGGGGAGAGGCAGCTGTTGAAACTTGGGAACTGGGTACCCTGTGGAGATCCGTCGTAACTTCGAATGGTCGCTGAGCAAGGACTGGTTGTATTTGTGCAAATTTCTCTCTCCACCACTATTTATTTATGTCTATGTATGTATGTATGTATGTATTTATTTTCTTACTTATCGCTCAAAGGCAATATCCTTCCTTTATTACTTTATAAGTCACTAATCTTCCTTCCTTCCTCCTATTTTTCCCACGACGACAATCCTGTGAGGTGGGTTCGGCTGAGACAGAGAAGGACGTGATTCAATTTTGCCTAGCCAGCCTTCATGCCTAAGGCAGGACTAGAATTCCCAGTCTCCTGGTGACTGGCCCAAATTCACCCAGCCAGCTTTCATGCCTAAGGCGGGACTAGAGTTCCCAGTCTCCTAGTGATTGGCCCAAAGTCTCCCAGCCGGCTTTCATGCCTAAGGCGGGACTAGAATTCCCAGTCTCCTAGTGATTGGCCCAAAGTCTCCCAGCCGGCTTTCATGCCTAAGACGGGACTAGAATTCCCAGTCTCCTAGTGATTGGCCCAAAGTCACCCAGCTGGCTTTCATGCCTAAAACGAGACTAGAATTCCCAGTCTCCTAGTGATTGGCCCAAAGTCACCTAGCTGGCTTTCATACCTAAGGCGGGAATAAAATTCCCAGCCGCCTAGTGATTGGCCCAAAGTCAGCCAGCAGGCTTTCTTGCCTAAGACAGGACTAGAACTCACCATCTCCTGGTGACTGGCCCAAATTCACCCAGCCGGCTTTCATGCCTAAGGCGGGACTAGAATTCCCAGTCTCCTGGTGATTGGCCCAAATTCACCCAGCCGGCTTTCATGCCTAAGGCGGGACTAGAATTCCCAGTCGCCTAGTGATTGGCCCAAAGTCTCCCAGCCGGCTTTTATGCCTAAGGCAGAACTAGAACTCCCCGTCCCCCTGGTGATTGGCCCAGTCAGTGGCTTTTTTGGGTTGCTGCAGCACATGGCGGGCTTATTTATTTATCCCGCTGTTTATGCCGCAATCACGTTTTGTCGTAACCATGACCGCTTTCGACAATTCCCAACGTCCCATTTGCGCACCCGACTCTACCAACTCATCACCTTGAAAAAACCAGCGTCTTCTTCCTGTCGGAATTCCTGCTTTCCGGCGTGTTTCCACGGGATACGGAACATGGTTTTGGCCGGAGGGTCATGCCAAACCAAACCTGGGTACTTCCCGCTCTCCACCTGCTCCACCGTCCAGTCTCGGAGTTTCCGAGTGGATCGCTTCCCTCGCTTGGAGGTCGCCATCTATGAGGAAGAGCCGAAAAATAATAATAATAATAAAAAAAAGATAATGCAGCTAGTCCTCAACGTGCAACCGTTCGTCTAGTGACCCTTCAAACTTACGACGAGATGGAAAAAAAATGATGTGAGAGGGCTTGATACTTCAGCAATTTCTTTTCTTATTTTACTCTATTTTCTTATCTTCTTTTCTTCTTTTCTTTTTTTTCTTATTTTCTTATTTTCTTATTTTATTTTATTTTATTTTATTATTTTATTTATTTGTTTAATTTAATTTATTTTATTTTTTAAATTTATTTTATTTCACTCTATTTTCTTTTATTATTTTCTTTCCTTTTTTCTTTTCTTTTTTCTTTTTTTATATTTTTATTTTATTTTATTATTTTTTCTTATTTTATTTTATTTATTTTATTTTATTATTTTATTTTTTTAATTTGTTTTCTTATTTTACTGTTTTCTTATTTTATTTTCTTATTTTATTTTATTTTATTTATTTTATTTTTTAAATTTATTGTCTTATTTTACTCTATTTTCTTATTTGTTTTCTTATTTTTTTTTCTTTTATTCTTTTATTCTTTTTTCTTATTTTATTTTATTTTATTTATTTTATTTATTTTATTTTTGTAATTTATTTTCTTATTTTACTCTATTTTCTTATTTTATGTTCTTCTTTTTTTTCTTTTCTTTTTTAATTTAGTTTCTTATTTTTCTCTATTTTCTTATTTTATTTTCTTCTTTTCTTTTCTTTTCTTTTCTTTTTTAAATTTATTTTCTTATTTTACTCTATTTTCTTATTTTCTTATTTTATTTTATTTTATTTTATTTTCTTATGTTATTTTATTTTCTTATTTGCTTTTATTTATTGTTATCCCTGCCGTGTGATTTTTCTTTAATTTTTAATTTATTTAATTTGCCGCCCCGTCTCGTTCCAAAGTGACTTTGGGCAGCTTTGAGGTTGCAAACCGGTCCTGGGTTCAAATGCAGTTGGCTTATGAAGCTGTACCCAGACCGTGGAACAGGTAATCCTCGACTTACGACCATTCGTTTAGCGACCGTTCGAAGGTACAACACTGGGGGAAAAAAGGGATTGACCATTGGTCCTCGGCCCTTATGACTGTTACACCACCCCCACGGTCACATGATCAAAATTAGGCTGCTTGGCAACCAACAGTGGTTGCAGCATCCCAGTCACATGATCGCCATTTACGGCCTTTCCAGCTGGCTTCCAACAAACAAAGTCAATGGGGGAAGCCGGATTCGCTTAGCGACCACGCGATTCACTTAACAACCACAGCAATTCGCTCAAAGAACAGTGACAAAAGAGATTATAAGACTGGGCTTGCTTAACAATGGAAATTCTACTCTCAATTCTGATCGTAAATCGAGGCCCATCCGTAATTATTTGCCGATTTCTCGCCAAACCAAAGACGTATCTTCCGCCGTGCCCTTAAAACTTTCTTTTTTCAGCAAGCCGGGCTGGCTTAATATATTTTTTTTAAATATTTTTAATTGGTTTGTTATTTTAAATTGGGGCCAAATTAATATATATCTTTTTAATTGTTTTTAATGTTTGTATTGTATGTTTTTTATCTGGCTGTACACCGCCCCGAGTCCCTTGGGAGAAGGTGCGGTATATAAATTTGAAATAAAATAAAATAAAATAACAAATTAGCGATGACTAGCATTGATGACGTTACCTAGTTGGGTCATGAAATGTCTGCGAGAAAAGCACCAAGCTCAGAGGGAACCAAGGACCCCACAGTCTTTTTCCCCCATCTCCCCCTCATCTCCCTCTCCCCCTCTTTTTCCTCCTCCTCCTCCTCTCCACAAACCCCACTCCCTTCTAGCACTGATGACGTTCCCTAGTTGGGTCATGAAATGTCTGCGAGAAAAGCACCAAGCTCAGAGAGAACCAAGGACCCCACAGTCTTTTTCCTCCATCTCCCCCACATCTCCCTCTCCCCCTCTTTTTCCTCCTCCTCCTCCTCTCCACAAACCCCACTCCCTTCTAGCACTGATGACGTTCCCTAGTTGGGTCATGAAATGTCTGCGAGAAAAGCACCAAGCTCAGAGGGAACCAAGGACCCCACAGTCTTTTTCCCCCATCTCCCCCTCATCTCCCTCTCCCCCCTTTTTCCTCCTCCTCCTCCTCTCCACAAACCCCACTCCCTTCTAGCACTGATGACGTTCCCTAGTTGGGTCATGAAATGTCTGCGAGAAAAGCACCAAGCTCAGAGAGAACCAAGGACCCCACAGTCTTTTTCCCCCATCTCCCCCTCATCTCCCTTCTCCCCCTCTTTTTCCTCCTCCTCCTCCTCTCCACAAACCCCACTCCCTTCTAGCACTGATGACGTTCCCTAGTTGGGTCACGAAACGTCTGCGAGAAAACCACCAAGCTCAGAAAGCACCAAGGTCCGTCCGTCTCCCGTTCTAACCCTGAACTACAAATGTTCTCCTTTATTGGAAGCCATCTTCAATTGCCTACCATTCAGATTAATACCACCTAGTCCAGGGGTCCCCAACCTTTCGGACCTCCGGGACCACTAAATTCATAATTTTAAATCCCGCGGACCACGAATATAAGATCTGCCAAATGCCCGGCTGGGTAGGCGTGGTTAGGTGGTCATGTGACTGGGTGGGCGTGGCCAACTCAATGTCACTCATGTCAAGGGGCTCCTTGCCGGCCTCTACTCGCCCCTCCCCTCCCAGCCCTTCCTCGCCTCGGGGCTCCTTAGGGCCCCAAGAGGAAGCAGTTGTTGGAGCTAAGCAGCCACCGCGAGAAAGAGTTGGCTCAGTTCAAATTGGATCTGACCGAGAAGGAGGCTCAGCAGAAGTACCTCACTGAGGACTAGGAGCATAGACTTTCCAAGCAGAGGGAAGACCTCTGGGAGTGCAAAGCCAGGCGCTGGCGCCTGGAGGCTTAGCGGGCTGAGATGGTCAGCCAGTTCCAGGCCGTGATGCAGTCCCACTGGAACAAGGCCCTCAGGCTCTTCCCTCCATCCTTCAGCCAAAGCCCCACACCAGGAGGCCGAAGCAGACCCCGAGTTGGAATTTCTGCCCCCCTCCGACCCACACAAGAAGACCCCGAAGGGGGAGACTCTCTGTAGCAACACAAGCGTTCATTGCACGTATCCGGCCCAGGGGCCGTAGTTTGAGGACCCCTGATTTAGTGCAATATAAAAAAATGCAAATAATTGTTCTGCGGACCACCAAAATTTTCTCACGGACCGCCAGTGGTGTACGGACCTCCGGTTGATGACCGCTGCTTTAGCAGACGGACAGACCGCTATTTGTTCTGTTTTTCTCCCCACATGAATGAACTTGAATGGCATAGGACCTGGGTATTTGCGGGACCGCCTTCTGCCGTCGATAGCCTCCCACCGGCCAGTACGCTCCCACAGAGAGGGGCTCCTCAGGGTGCCGTCAGCCAGGCAATGTCGGCTGGCGACCCCCAGGGGGAGGGCCTTCTCTGTGGCAGCTCCTGCCCTCTGGAACGATTTGCCCCCGGAGATACGAAGGATATCGGATCTCCGGGTTTTTCGCCGTGCCCTAAAAACTTTTCTTTTCCATCAAGCAGGGCTGGCGTGAAACCCCCCCCCGCCTCTTTTTAAGTCTTTTTAGTCTTTTTTCAGCTTTTTAAATTGTCAAATGGGTTTTAGTTTTCAATTGTTTTAAATTTTTGGGCCACAGTTATATAAGGAGAATCCAAGACCTCAGTGCCTTCCGTCGTGCCCTTAAAATCCATTTTTTCAAGCAAGCCGGGCTGGCTTAAGAAGAAATTTTTAAATGTTTTAATTGGTAGTGAGTTTTAATTGGGCCAAATTTATATATCTTTTAATTGTTTTTTTAATATTTGTACTGCATGTTTTTTAATTTTGGTTGTACACCGCCCTGAGTCCTCAGGGAGAAGGACGGTATAGAAATTTAATAATAAAAAAATAAATAAATAAAAAATTCTTTTAATACTTTTAAATTTTGTATTGATATGTGTTTTAGTTCTGGCTGTGCACCGCCCTGAGTCCACTAGGAGAAGGGCGGGATATAAATCAAATAAATAAATAAATAAATAAACAAACAAACAAACAAACAAACAAACTTAAAACTTTTCTTTTAAGTTTAAAACTTGTTTGCCATCTTGTTTTTTTTTATTTTTTATTTTTATGCTGTCCTTTTTATCCGTGACTTTGAGACGGTTTGGATTCGGCTGTTGCAAACCGTTCACCCAGGCGAGACGGACGTAGAAATTTAAAAACGAAACGAAATGAAATGAAAGACTGAGAGAAGAGCAGATGGAAAGCTCATTCTTTAAAAAAAACAACAACAACAATCCAGATTTGGAAATAACTTCAAGCAGACAAGGACTAGCAAAAAAAAAAAAAAAAGACATCAAGGAAGTTTCAGTGAAAAAACACACTACCCACACAAAGAGGTTTCTTTGTTGAACTTCCAGTAACCTCAGAAAATCAGAGATATGATAGAAGCACCTCCTGAGTGGGCTGTACAAAGAGAGCAAAAAAGACTTCAAATAAATAAATAAGAGAGAAAGAGAGAGACGTTAAATAATAATAATAAGAAGAAAAGCCTTTTTTAGTCTTTTTTAGCTTTTTAAACTGTCAAATGTGTTTTAGTTTTCAATGTTTTAAATTTTTGGGCCACAGTTATATAATTCTTTTAATATTTTTAAATTTTGTATTGATATGTGTTTTAGTTCTGGCTGTGCCACCGCCCTGAGTCCACTAGGAGAAGGGCGGGATATAAATTGAATAAATAAGAAGAAGAAGAAGGAGGAGGAGGAGGAGGAAGAGAAGGAGAAGGAGAAGGAGAAGGAGAAGGAGAAGAAGGAGGAGGAGGAGGAGGAGGAGGAGGAGGAGGAGGAGGAGGAGGAGGAGGAGGAGGAGGAGGAGGAGGAGGAGGAGGAGGAGGAGAAGAAGAATTATTTCACAAAACACTTCAAGAAATTGCAGCTTCCTGCAATAACACCAGCGGAACTGCAAAAAACTGTGCTACTTGGAACATCGTACATCTTAAGAAGGTATTTGGTTGATCCCTAGGACGCTGGCAGCAACCCGTATCAACCATTAGCACCAGTCAACGGTATTTGTGACACATTTTTAAATGTCCAGTTGACTTGAGTTTCATTTTTAATAAATAAAAGAGAATTATTATTATTATTATTATTATTATTATTGTTATTGTTATTGTTATTGTTATTATTGTCCCAATTGTAATTGGAGCCCTTGGAGCAATACCTAAAGGGCTACCCCGCTATTTAGAAATCCTAAATTTACCGGACTTGAACATTTTGACTCTACAAAAAAACCACCTTACTCGGAACAGCTTACATCCTCCGACGATACCTTAACAGTTCCTAGGTCCTTGGTTAGGACTCGAGCTGCTGAGCTATTAACCAGCCTCAAAGGCTGTGAATCTCACTAAAGATTAAATAATAATAATAATAATAATAATAATAATAATAATAATAATAATAATAATAATAATAATAATAATAATAATAATAATAATAAAAATAAAAATATAAATATAAATATAAATATAAATATAAATATAAAAATACCACAAAGAATATTGTGGCTGTAGAAATTAGCTACTGTTAAGTCAAGTCAATAAAATGTCTTCCGTGGAAATCAAGTTGAATGAATGAATGAATGAATGAATCTCAATGGATTTTCGCTGTTCTGCAAAAGTCTGCT